>VWPU01003235.1:0-108652 GCA_013398955.1 Callaeas wilsoni
ACCTCTGTGGCCCCCCTGCTACCGAAACAAGGCCGGGAAAAACCAACACAGGGCGAAAGTAAACACAGGTGTACAGAGGCATATTTTGCATCCTTGGGCTGCCTGGGGACAAAACTCATACCAGCAATGATGATTCAACCCGACTCACCTGAGCTCTGCTGCATCAGAGCAGGTAATTGCCATAAATCACCTGCTCTCCACAGCATGGACAAGATTAATGGCAGCAGACATCGGAGCTGCCAACTTGGAAGATTTCTGTGGTGGAGCAGGGACAGCTACGAGTGAGGAATTTGTGATAAAAAGCTACACTGGGGCTATAATAAAGTGCTGGAAAGACACGGAGGTCCTCTTCCATAACGCAGACACATTAAGGTCTGTCTGATTGTGGTGACAGACAGGTATTTGACTGAACACACCAGCAGCCATTAAAAAAGAACCAGTAACTAAAAGCTAATGTCAAAACGTGATGTAGGACTGTCAGATGCCATCAGTAATAATTTTTTCTGTGACCAGTCCCTGGTAAGGAGGGCAAAGGAAACAATATTGCTGCTGACTGCAAGGGACCAGCCGCCCGTGATTTGTGGGCTTCAGAGGCAGAGGGTCTGCTGCCACCGTCTTCAGAAGAGAGAGAGATTTATTGTCTCTACTGATTTCCTTTGCCTTGGTGAGAGGGAAAACATTGCCAGGGAAGAAGAGCATAGGACTATGTTGCACGGAGGTAAGCAGCAGTACCTACACTGGGATATTATATAGGCTTAAAGGTATCAAATAGCTTATTACATAGGATAAAGGACTGCTGCAGCCTTTGCAAAAGAGCTGCTGGACAAACAATATTTTATAGCAAGAATTTATCATGAGCAATTTAGCAGGAAAACCAAGCAGAGCATTAAGACAGCCCCAGACCTTTCCCTTGTGTCCATCCTTAGGCTGTGCCAGCAGGCACACACACTGCTGAGAGGTGCAGTGGGAGGCAGGTGACCCTGTCCAGTTGTGCTGCTACTGTCCTGCTTCCCTCTCTCTCCCCAGCAGCATCATGGCCATGGCAGGAACAGGAAAGCCTTAACTAGAAAAGGGCAATTGCCAATCAGTCCTTGGTTTGAGACCAGCAGTGCCCGTCTGACGTAGAGAGGTGCACTGAGCTTACCAAATCACCTTTAGATCCATCCACAGGAGCAGGGCCATACTGAGACATGTCTTCATTTGCAAGGTGGAATTTAAAACTTTGCCCCTACTCTCCAAAACAGGCTGTCCTGTTGGTGCTTGCATGGTGTCCTGGCTTGGGCTTGTTTCCAGCAGCACTTTCAGGACCTACTGTTGGGCTACGCATCTCAGGAGCTGCATCTCTCAGAGTGATTTTCCAAATGTTGAAGGACAGATGTAACACCACCTTTGCTCTGCTCTTTTAATGAAACTTTTTAATTTCAAACTGGACGCTGCATCTCTGTGTTCAAACAGGCTTCAGGTCTTTATTCTCTTTTGTTAAAGAACCCATCCTCTGCCAACCACCAGCTGCTTGTCTTTTTTTTAATATTTTATTCCTCATGCATAAAGCAGGGTGCAGCTTTCCCAGGACAAATTTCACCGCTAAAAATGTTTCCCCAAATTTCAGCGTTAAAAGCAGCAAGGAAGCTTACAGTGAGGGTGAAACTAATCATCTACTGCTCTTAAAGCTGGTGAAGCTTTTAGTGTTGCCAGCAGCAGATCTCAGATGAGAGCTTCGCCGAGTAATGCAGCGAAGGCACACCATGGCTCACTGTGACAGATCCAAATGTATCCTGTCTGTCCAAAGGGGGCCAGTGGCTCACAGCAGCTGTCGAGCTGCTTTGTAAACAAGTGGGGGACATAGCTGTTTAACCTAGAATCATGCATCTGAAAATATGCTTTGCCTCTCCAAGGATTTTGCTGGAAATGCTTCAAAGGATTCTGTTTTTCCCAGAAAGCTGCATCATGTGGTGTTTATCAACTCCTCGAAAGTACTCGCAGCCTTCTTCCATAGGAGAACGGCACTTTGCAGTTTGACAGTAAAATCACACATGACTTGTTAAGCACAACTTCCTAATGTAGCTCCCTGTCTGTTGCAACAGTCTCCCTGGTGGTAAAAAAATACAGTACATTACACTCGCTATAGCAACTGTGATGGCAATATGCAGATTACATGACCATATCGCTCTCCAGCATCTAAAAAAGAAATATTTATTTTAGCATAGTTGGTACTCTTTTCACAGTCTCTTCTTTCACTGTTCTTTTCTGTTACACTGTCTTATTCATCCCAGGATCTCTCTGATAAAGCTTGATACTGACCATTTTCTGTCTTGCACATGTACCTTTGTATCCCAGCTGACCGTTTGTATTCCTTAGTCATCCACTCTGGCCTCTGGATTCCAGTGTCTTTATTTCTAAATAGCGCACATAACCCAAGTTCATGGATCATTTTATCTTACAATGCATCGCATTCACATACATGTCTTCATTCTCTCCTGTGATTTATGCTATTTTTCTTCTCTCTTCCACCTATTATATCTTTCTTTCAAAACGTGCCCTGCTGAAAGATTTTTTTTCCCTATCTTTTCATTGGATTTTTAACTGAATGTAGAGTAAATTAGGGCTATTCTTGTTTTGAAAACCTGTTACATAACAAATTCCCATCTTTTGCAGATTTTCTCTAAAAAGTCTGGTTTCCAGGTCAAGGACTATATTTTTTCTGGTAATTTTTTATTCTTTGTGTAGGAGCACTATAGGGAAAGGTATGTTATTTGAGCTGCAGCTACAGACTCCTCATAAAGCCAGGAATAATGAAGTTCTGGTTTGAAGCTCAAGTGTCGAATCGTTCTTCTTTAGGAGTGAATTAAATCAACTAAATGTTTTTCCATCTCTAGGATAGAGGCAGTATTGTACATCCTACCTTACAGGTATGTGTGAGGTTGAAATAACGACAATGAAGTCATAAACTACCCCAGACCATTCAAATCACTCTTGAAAAATGTATTGCTGTCCTCTTTTTCTCATTTGGTATTGTGGTTTAGCCTTTTCTCAGAAACGAGGACTGCCAAGTCTAGTCTGAAGCCTGCATGCTGCTGAAAGGATGTCGTACTGAAATAGGAGTGTAGGTGTGGATGAAGACTGCCAGAAGCATCTCCTATTACCCCAACAGAAGAAAATGGCAGCCAACTTCTATACATCCTGTAGTCTGGAAAATGGTGAAATACCATCTCTTTGGCAGCCATAAATGGATAAACATTAGGTAAAAGCTAAGTGCAATGTGAATTCTGTCCAAAAAGGGCACAAGAAATTAGAGATGCTACAAAAATGCAGAGGGATAACTAAATGAAGGAGACGTGCAACTACCCAAACATGCTTAAATAGCACAGATTGGAAATCTTTAGACTCATGCTCTCTCTGCACCTGACTGGCATTCATCTGCATTGTTATAGAACAATCTCCCCCAGTACTAGCAGAGAATGGGTCAGTCATTCATGCTGAGATTTTCCTTTTGCTAGGTATTGCCATGTGAGACACGTCCTGTTTTTACCAGGAAGAGTCTGCACCCACCTGTTGTGGAGGGTCCAAGCACGTACCACGTTTCTTGCACAGGATGTACACACAGATCTGGTTTTTAGGGTTGTGGTGTTCATATGTGTCTTGCAAGAAGATTGTTGGACTGTTTGCTTCAAATTTTAGCAGAAGATCAGGCAAGAGAAAAGGTAGTAAAAATTGTAGCAAGTGTCTCTACAACACAGGGGAAAAAAAAAGGGAGCAGTCTAGGGATTAGGTAGATGTTTCTGCATTAGGTAGTGTATGCAATTTGAGAAGAAATACATTTCCCCCTGTTTCTTTCGTGGTCTCGTGCAGAACCCAGCTCCTCCTCAGGCTCTGTACCTGTTGGACAGAAATCCTACTTTACACGCACTTTAAGAAAATGGAGAAAATAAAGGAAAATTTGTATCAGTTTAATTTGTTTTGACAATATTTTTGAACAGTGAAATTGTGTTTCTTTTGCATTGTTTAGAAAGTTCATGTTGTTTTAAAGATTAGGTTGGGTTTGGCAATGCAAAAATACTAATTTTAAAAGTATGGATTTTCATATTTTCTTCAACTCGTTTTTCAGTCCAAAAGAGGGAAACATTTTTAAGAAGGCTCAATGGAAGAAAATAAATTCACAGGATTTTTAAATTTTTTTTTGCAAACTCTTCTGTAAGGAAGTAAAGGAGATTTCTTCACCTTTGGATGTGTTAATTCCTTACTTCTGCCTTCCACCCTTAATTTTCCATTTGAAATTAGTGGAATGAGGAGATAAAAAAAAAAAATCATCATATGAAAAGAAAACCGAAACTGGCTAATTTTCATTTTTAGAAATGAAATTACTGAAATCTTTGTTGATATATGAAATTGTAAACAAACTTTCAGTTCATATTTTCCAAGTATAAAGCAAAAAAAATCCAAAAAAGGCTTTTGATTGCAATGACCCCGCATCTCCCAAAATGTATTTTTAGGAAAAAATTTCTGCTCATTCTGCCAAAGTCGTTGACACTGACCTTATACATGTAGATTCAAAGAGATTAATTAAAGGCAAGAAGCACTGCTAAATTGTCAGCAGCTGGGAGATGAAAGTGATTCTGGAGAGTAATTCTCCAATGATGCTGTGGATAAGGCAGGACATTTAGTGGATAAATTATCTCCCTCCTGAATTTAAACTGAGTCTGGTGAAATGATAGTTTTCTGAATGTCACATTATGGTCAGATCCTATTGCTGGTAGTGCGACTTTTTTATAAAGCCAAAACAAAATATAAAATAAATGGTATAGTTAACATAAATGCTGCAAGTATACCAAGTGTACAGAACTTACTGTGCACTAGGGATTATGTGTAAGATGAACTTTATAGTTTTTACATTTCAAAATTATAATTATTTTTCCCCCTGTATTTCTCAATGTTTCACAGGCATTCAAAGAACAAGAGTAGAGTTCCCCTGTGGTTAATTTAACCCTAGGAAATTCCCCAGAGCATAATCAAAGACTGCACAGTGGCTAACAATTCTCTCCTGTTTCAAAACTAATGAAGTTAAATCCTGCTGGCTAAGGCAGTATTTCTTAAAGTCTATTGAGCTTTAAATATAATAACAGAACAGACATCAGTCATAAATACAAAATGCATTTTTTACCAGCTGTCTAAAAGAGGCAGCACAGCCACAAAAAGACCTCTTCTACGGGCTTGTATCAGCCTCATTATCGCCTATGAATTAAATTGAAACTGCCAAAAGTCACAGCGGTGAATTCTAGACATGACAGTCAGACCATTGCCCATGACAGGAAGGCGAAACACCTTCCCCAGACCTGGCTTGGGATTCACTTTTTTCACAGCTTCATACCCCCATGGGACCCAGTGACTTCAAAGGGTGTTCAAGTGGATCAAGGGCATAAGAGATCTGCATATCTTAAGCAATTACAGCTGTTGGAAACAGCCCTATTAGGGGATAAATCCCTGTTTAAACCATGCAGGGAACAAGAAGGATGTTTGAGGGGACCAGGGTGAGCAAAGCCGTGTGTACCCCAGCAGCATTGACAAATATCTGAGGTCTCATTTTTTTGTCAGCATTTGTGCACCTCTTGACTCAGGATATCCCCACAAGGGAAAGGAGAATGGGAAAGTCACACACATGCATTTAATAGATATTTATGCATTTTTGTGCAACTGCTCAAACTTTTCATTCTTGTAGTTGCCTGAACCTAAGCAAGAAGTAGAAACACAAACCATCACTCCCACCAGACAACCCACATATAAAGCCAAGCAAAATCCTAAATACACCAGGGCAGCAAGCTATTTACATACCACTCACTTAACATTATGTGCATATGTTATACTTGCAAATAGGATGAAAACAATTGGAAATAAAATAGTAACTACAAATGATTTATTTTAACAGAATGAACAAGTTAACCATATTAGCAATATTTCTCCTTTTAAATAATTCCTTTTGAAACCCTTGAAAGCAAATTTGTTGGTGGCTCTGGATAACTCTGTTCTCTTTATTTCATGCAAGTCTTACAAACAGCTCATAACGGATGCCTCTTTTAACCCAATCTGTATTTTCTATCATTATGTTTTAAGCCCTATGCAAACTGGATAAAAAAAAAAGTTGCTTTCAATTCATGTTAAAAACTGCAACCAGAAGTTCTTTATTTACTGTGTTGGTATCAGTTAAATGATTACAAATGGACTGATTAACCCCAAATTACTTGAAGAACCAAAAGAAGAGGCACTTGACAATTCCCAGTATTTGTTCTCTGCTCACTGATCTGGGGAAAGATGAGATTTTTCTGTGTTAATACATTTCTTCTATTCAGCCTACTTCTGCTGCTCTTTTCTCCAATGTCATCTGTAATTGGATTAAACCCTGACAGATCCCTCTAATTCATTAAAGAAGGAAGGAAACGACACATACTGGGGCAAAACAATCCCTGCCCTAACTCCAACAAAACCAACACAGATAAATTTAGTTCATTCTGTCTTAATCTAGACAGTGACCCCTCCACCCCACCTAAGAGCAGAGCCACTACATATTTTTCCACACAGGATTTTTCTAATTGGAGAGACAATACCTTAATCTTGCCTTTTCTAACTGCTAAAACAACTGGATATAACAAAGCCAGTGAACAGCTAGGCTCAGAGCAAGTGAATCACAAAATTAGGCAGAATTAAACTGAGGAGCAGGTAGCTCTCAGCGCGTGCTTTTCCCACTTTCCTTCTGCACTGTCAGTTGATACAACAGACTGTTTGCAGAGGTTGGGTTTAATACAAAGATTAGACACTTTTCATGTGTTGTTGGAGCAAATCCAAATAGGAGGTTAGTGGGACTTTTCTGGAGGACTTTATCTTTTTTGTTAGTTCTGTTCTGTTGTTTCTTAGCATACTCTCTTGATAGTATATTAACCAAAAACTTCACATTTATTAAGTCATTACAGTACTAAGAGCTGGAGAACATGGTGGTATTAGTGGTTTTTTAAAGTTCTTGAATTAATTTTCTAGACTAAATCCATAAACAACTTCTAGTGTGGTTCTCTGTGTGAACAAACAGCAAGTAGTAAACAGCGAGTAGTGCCTGGCTACAGACACAGACATTAGGGAGGGCAGAAACTGCATGGCTATTTCTGCACAGATTTCTCAAAGTTTTCAGCAAAAGGGGTCTGCACTCTGCAGTCCAGACCTCAAGTACCCCAGCTCCTGCAGCCTGGGCAGCGGAAGCTCTCCCTGATGCACCAAAACCTCTCTTACCCTGGAACATTGATGGCACCTCCCTTTCTCCCACACTAGCTTCCCACACCATATTGCCTTTTCCCCTTTCCTTTGCTTTGAATCTCCTCCCAACACAGGGCTTCAAGCTCTGCCCTGTCCACCTGAACTGGAGTTTGGAAGCAGAGAGAACATGACCTGTCGGGAGTGTGGGAAGAGGAAGGAAAGAGGATGCACAATATCCAAGCCTGGGACACTCAGATATTATGCTTTAAGCCAGACCAGGGTGAATGCCAAGCCAACTCAGAAGACAACGGGGAAAAATCTCACTGCAAGCAAGGACCTACATTTTCTCCTCATGTTCTCTAGGAAAACATCAGGCTGAGTTGTAAAGATTTAAGAACTGCACTTGTTTGCTGCAGGAGAGCACTTGGCAAAGAAATAAATGGGAAGCTTAGTTTGCTTTGGGGAGACTTGTGCTGCATTTGATTTATTCTGAATTTATGACTTTCACAAAGACAGTTGCTAAGGGGCACCAGTGCAGGAAAGCACAGTGGAACCAATGGCACTTTTAATCATTTTTTAAAATAAAATAACTTAACTGATCCTGTTTTAAAGCCACTGCATTGCACCAGCAGTTTTACCTCAGTTCGTGCACACCAAAACAGGCAAGTTTCAGCATAAGCAGCACCTGTCTCTCTAATTGCTCTTCTATGCCTTTAAATGCCACCATCACACACCATCTATTACACCTGGGCAATAGTTTAAATCAATCTGTTTCCATCATTACCGATCTATTTTCCTGGGACTAACTACTTGCAACCCCTTTGGCCTTGTAATCATTTTAAACTCTACAAAGCAAGGTTTTCTAGAAGTATTCTATCCATATACTGCTGTAGGGCTTTAATTGCATCAAAACAGGTGTTATCCTTGGATATGTCTTTCTCCCCATCCCAAATAATTTAACTGCAGTTGTTAAAACATGCATTAAAAAGCCCAGCTTTCCATATTGCATGGTGCAGTTTTTAAAACAATGAGCCTGAACCTGGAAGCTGAACAGAGTGTGAGCTGCAATTTTTCAGAACTACAAACCAATCAATTAACATAACAGGAACTAAAGGAGAAATCTGATTATATGAAATTGCCAGCCAGATGCCAAGAATGCTGTAGGAATTCTTTACAAATATTCACTACTGTTGCACCTCTACTTTTAAAGTCGTTCCCATTTTCAGTATTTCTAATTTTCTAGAAGCTCTGAGGTGTCTTCTTTGCATGAAACTCAAAAGCAAACATGTCAAGGGCCAAAAAAAGACTCCAAAGATAGTTCCAGAGACCAAGAGCCATGTACTCGTGTACTGATGTTGGCACATGAGCTGGGGCTTTCTAAAAGGTTGTGAATGCGGTTGACTGACATCTTCCAGGCAAATGATTTATTGACTCAAAAAATGCAAGGCAGGGTGAGTCAAAACATCTTACACATTTTTGACAAATAGAGTTGAAATTTTGTTTTAAAAAGTTGGAAAATACTGAAGTGTTCTAGGATGACATCTTCTCAATGAAAGATTTCAACATAGGGTTGCTTGAGACTGACCACGAATTTTCTTCCTTTATCCTTTTGGGTCTTTTAGTACTTCTCCTGATTAATGACAAGAGAAAAGTTTTTTCAATTTAGTAAAATATTATTTTCAACCCAAAATTATTACTCTTTCTCATATTTTGTCTTTCCACCACCATTCTGAAAAATCAGTAATGTATTTGCTATAGTCATTGCTCACCTAAGCAGAAACATTAAGAAATCAACCTGAATTGAACAAGCAGTAGCAAAGAACATTTTTTAAAGAGCTTATAAAAGTAGCCTATAGCAATAACAAGATTTTAACTTCTTTCACAGTAGTGCAGAATAGCTATTGAGGACAAACTATAGACAGAAGATAGAAAACATGCTTTTATTCCTAGAAAAATGTTTTCACACACTTCCCTGATAGAAACAGTAATTCCTAGAGGAGAGGGCTCAGGGGAGACCTTGCTGCTCTGTATTGGAGGGTACAAAGAAGGTGGGAGCAAGACTCTTGGAGGTGTGCAGGGATGAGCTGAGCAGCAAGACATGAGCTGGAACATGGGAGATTCTGATTCAATCCTAGGAGAATTTCTTTCTACCGTAATGGCAGTCAAAGACTGGGATAGGCTGCCCAGAGAGTCTGTGAGCCTTCATCCTCAAAGGTGTTCAAGACAGCGGAGTATGCAGCCCTGAGCAACATGACTTCATTAGTCCTCTGAGAGAAGCTGGATTGCTGACCTCCAGAGATCCCTTCCTACCCAAACTGCTCTATGTTTCCATGAGTAGATGATTCTTAGACTGAATGACAATGAATACGGACAACAACATTTCTCATCCCATATTCTTAAAGACTTCCACTCTTAGGGAAAGTTTGAGAGGAAAGAGAAGATCCCTTGCAGTATGTGCTGGAAGGAAGTAGCCTGGGCTTTACCCTGGTCCATTGAGGTTCATACCCTGCTCACCAGGGCTTCCTTCTCCATGGAATCAGGCACTTTTATTTATGGTTTGATGACAGATCTGACCTTCTGCATCTTCTTTGGGAGAGGAAGTATAAATGAAAAGAAAACTCATGGTGAATCCTTTTTTCAGAGAAACTTGAGGACTTCAGCAGCTCTTGAGCCTTCTGTGTATTTAACCTTCTTCATTCCTTGAATGGGAAATACAGGATATATTGTGAAATTCATTAGGAGGTGCACACTCTATCTCACTCTAATTCCTTTTCATCATGTTTGCATAAATAAGGGATTCACTGTATGTAAAAAGCATTGAAAGGATAAAGTTACTTGGATTATTTTTTACAAGCAGAAAAATACATCAATCTCCTTTAATTGGGGTCTCTTATAGAAAAGGACCAAGATGCTCATTCGAAACAAATTTCCCTGAAAGAGCAACTGATATTTGAATACCACATTTTGGTCACCTGAAGTACTAGATCATTCATACTCTTAAGCAAACTGCTTGATGGCACCTTTCAGATCCTGTTGCACTCCAAACAATTCTAACTCTAGCTGTTGGCATGGAGCAGATACTATATTGTCTTACACCAACAATCAGGTGGTAATGAATGCATTATAAAAGCAGGCATCTCTTTCAGGCTCAAATCCAAGTTCTTGAATGATAAATGTGCTAAAGATTTTCTGCAACTCTTTGTGTTCCTTTGGTGACTGAGACAACAGTCTCAATAACACTCTCCTTGTACTCATAGCCTTTTTCTCTTGCTTTTCTCAAAAACTTCGGAAATAAAAAGGCTTGCCAACCAGACATCCACTAATTACTTGTTGCCTAGACCAGATCCTCAAATTCACATCTCTTCCAGAAATATATGTAAGTGAATTGTTCTTTAAAGAGAAGAAATCTGTAAATCTCTTTTCCCTTAAACATCACTATCCTCTCACTTTTGATGTTACTGTCTCAAAATACTCTCTGCATATTGTGCTTTGTATTAGTTTGGCATGGGCTGGATTATGAAACAGCAGTCTGGTTCTTATGCATTGGAGTGTCTACGTGGATGTAATGCATCTTATTGCTTATGGTGAGATTCACTATAGATTTATTCAGTTCTTTATTCCTCTATAATCATTGGCCTTTCTTTATGTTACCTGTGCTACTATATCAAATACTTTCATCACTAATTCAGATCCAAAATCTGGTGATTAACCAAGATTGCATCTGATATTGCTACAGTATAATATGCTAAATATTGCTGATATGCTAAATCTATCCCAGATTTGCCAGGTTTATCTCATCAGTGACATAATCAGGTAAATAAAACCAAATCTGCAGCATGTCTCAAGGGAAGGTGATTATGTTTCAAGGTCCATAAGTGATTGAAAGGGGAATGCCTATTTTCCCTGAGTGATGTTATCTCTGGATAAACAAATAAATAGTTTGTCGTAGGGATGTGTGTTACTGTTTGTGCTGGACCAGAAACACCAATAAGCAAGGGGTATCACCTTGCACCCTCACTTTTCCTGAGTGTTATATTCACTCCTGCAGGAGCCAAGAAAGGCTAGAAGACTTAACAATTGTACATGAAACCACAATCCCATCCATAATTTTTCTGTACTGACTACATGAGAAAGAACAGCACAGAACAGTTTCCTATTTCACAGGGATAGAGGTCTACAGTAACATACAGTCCCTAAAGAGAAAGTGGCATTACAAATCCACAGAGTAAAAAAAATCTGCTATTACATTCAGTTAAAAAAAATCCACCACATTAGTTTGTCTGGGAAAATGTTTCCTACACATGTGAGGCAGCCAGCCTCAAGGAAGCAGAGGGAAACCAAGTGGTCCTGTAGAACCCAGCCTCATTTGGCTGGATGATGCAGTGGTGGCGGGCTGGACTGGTGCAGCCTGTGCCTGAAATGGCTGCTCTAGCTGCACAGCCAGGGAAGTGAGCGCTCACCGTGTCCCCACTGCCCCACAGCTCCCTCACCAAAGAGCCACCCAGGAGCCTCATCTGACATGGAAACTTGCTGTGCAAAGCACCTGTATAATGTGATGTTTCTTCCAGCTCCTACTTTCTCCTGACCAGCCTCTGGTGCCAAGGCTTGTGCTCCCGTTGGTGCAATCAGCAGGGCTGATGTGCCCCAGGCACAGACATTGCCCCAGCAGCTCGGTGGCAGGGCACTGGTGTCACCAGCAGTGAAGCAGAGACGTGGGTCATGTTGTCCACCAATTTGGTCCCATCACTGATCTGCCCTGCTGTCTTCATTTGGGGAGGTGGGATGGGGCCGAGGACAGTGGGGACATGACCCTGAGGCCAGGCCACCACCCTCTGCACCCAGCCTCCTTTGCCCGGGAGCATCCAGCCCTCGCCAACAAGTTCAGCTGCAGTAGCAGCAAAGCAACTTTAATGAGCATTTATCCCACACAAGGGGATATAAATAACCTTATAAATACAGAAAACACATAGTCAGTGTGAGAATGCCCTGAGGGAGGACAAGGAAGAAGTGCAAGCTTCCAGCTACCTCGAGCTCTCGCTGGCAATGTACCTTCCCAATTAAAAGATATGGAAAAATATCAGTTCCCTAAATCTTTCAGCAAGTTCTGCATTGGTCAGGAAAAGGCACTTTGAAATGTTCTTGCTGAGGAAGTACGGGTTTTATTCTTTTATTGTTCATTTTCAAGTTAAACACATGCACAGTGATTTTTGTAATCGTGAAGATGTATTTTAATTGATTTCCCAAGTATTTTAAGGTCTATTAATTCCACGGATCTTGCAAACGCTGCATTTTCTGTATTCCAGCTGCTGTTTTAATCATGTTCATTAACAGAATTACTTTTACCTGCCAGTGAATATTTTACATTGCATTAATAAATCTTCTGTTTGCTATCAGAACTGAGCAGACAAATAAAATAAAATACCCTAGTGTGTGAGTTTCCACATGGGTCCAACACTGTTCTATTATGTCATTCTACCAAGGGATTTAACCAGATTTTAATATAAAGGTAACAAAATTGATAATATGTGCATAATATTTAAAAGTGTGTACTTTTACATTATTAACAATATATTCTTTTTCCACGTAAGAAATCAGCCAGGTTTTCTCATTTGCTTTGTTGTGGTGAATGTCTGATGAAAAGTCTGCTTTCTCTCAGAGGAATAATCGGCAGTTGCCATATCCAGTACCTCACATACTGTATGATCAATTAATTTTCATACATTTTATGAGCAGCATAAAAAATACAGATATTAAGAAATACATCATATCCTCCAAATTTTAGACTGTATACCCCTTAAAAGAGAGCAGAAAAACCTGACATAAAAACCTTTTTTGCTGATATTGTTTCCACAGTGTTCTCAATCAATTTTTCTAAAAGCTCTGAAATTCTGCCAACATCACACATGCACGGAAGATAAAATGAAACAGCAATTAATCAAATCACCTCTGATTTAACATTAATGTAACTCAGTGCATTAGGCCTTGTTTTACATGCAACTGTGTTGTTGCGACTACACTTTAGAGAGCCCCCAAATTAGCCAATTCACAAATCTTAATTGAACCAGGAAGGATGAGGGTATTCCACTTAGCATGGCCCTTCTGGAACACGTCTCTTCCCTGAGGAAGGACGGCAGATTAACAAGACTGGCAACTCTTCGCCGAGGCAGCGAGAATTGCAAACATGAGATGCTGCACAACCTACATTCAGCTGTGCACTGGTTTCTGCAAAGCCACGACAGGAAATCGGGATGATCGGAACTTCCAGGGAAGAAACTCTGTATCCAGGAAGTCCCTTATCCTGTGACCCTTGTGTGGTGCCACCGATGAGAGCAGGACCCACGCATATAAAAAGAGTGAAGCACATGGGCACATATTTGTAGGGTGAAGGAGCCGACTGGCGAGCGCCTCTCCTTACTGCTCTGTGAAAACTGGCACAAGGCAAAGTGATTCATCTTATTCTCATAGTCAGCATGGAAATTAAGAAGTATTAGGACTAATTGTACCATGGTACAATTACAACAGGGCTTCAAACTGCAGGGATGACTTAGCTGTCTGTTTTGCATTTTGTTCTTTGCATATTGAAGGTTTGCTGACAGAGAGGTACTATTTCCTGAAGATACATCCTTTCATTGCACCCCTTGTCTGAATGTGGTTTTGATTTTATGGGAAGGGCTGGACTTAAAGATTGTCACTCAACTACATGGACACCAAGCAAAGTTCAATTGCAGTACAGCTTTCATTAAGGATTCATTAACAGACACTTCATATAAAGTGCTACCACATTCTCTTTCATACTTTTTTTCCCCCTACCCTCACTTCTTTTTTTTTTTTTTTTTTTNTGAGAATAATTAACTGTTCTTTTGTGAGTGTCATTTGTTCTCAAGGAATTAAATGCCACCTTATTTCTCAGAACAAGAATTCAACTGTCATAATTATAGCTTCATTTCAGGAGAAAAAAAATCATAATTTATTACAGATTGTTCAGCATGTGAAATAGGTTTAAATGTCTTTGAAAGTAAATTGTGGCATGTCACGAAGGGCTTTTGCCATCACTGTAATTGATTTATAATTTTGCATTTAAAATTAACAACATTCATCCATTGTTCTCCTATTATATAAGGCTCTGGCAGGGAGTTGAGAGTTTTGTGTTCAGTTCTGGTCACCACATTACTGTAATGATAATAACAAGTTTTAATAGCTTAGGAGATAAAAATGATATGTAGAAGTGAAGCCAATACCAGTATTAACAATAAACTTCAGACCAAAAATAGTTTTAGAAAAATATACTATGTCCAAGAAAAAATGAGTAAATGGGGGATTTATCTGAATTGTGTTAACTTTAAAGCACGAGAAAGCTAGACTTAATTCTAAAGTTTACATTAAAGAGACCTACTAAAAATACAGAAAATTGATCAAAATTAATTTTGAAGTAATTGGGCAAAACTACTTCAATAGGGCTCCTACAGGTCAAACCATTGGTCTTTTTCTTACCCCAGAAAGCTTCAACTGATAGCTGCAGAACTGTGACCTCTTCCTGCTTTTCAAAATTGCCTGACAGTTGCAGAAGAGCAAAAAGAACAATTTTGTTTTGTCCTAGGCAATGTTAGTGTTTTGGTACAATCAAGCATCATAACTGCCCATCCATTTACTGCAGTGGCTGAATTTCTGGAATAATGATGTTGAACGTGATAATGTCTTTGAATAAAGACAAAACTGAGAAAATAACATTGAGCAATGCTGATTATACCCAGAGAAAAGGAAAAAAAAAAAAATGTTACTGGGAACACATAGAAAATTTTTTTTAAAATCACATGACTCCAGATTGCAGATGAAAGATTGCACCTACTGGTTTTCAAATGTTGTCTGTGATTCTGACCTCAGCAGTTTCTTAGGTTTATTTGATTTCATTGATCTCATCAGGTATCACACATAATGACATTAGTGTAAATGAAAACAGAATTAGTCCCATTAACTAATTATTCTACACACAGTTATGGGACAGAGAGAAAAATTAATGAAGAAAGATGAGAAGACTGATTTCGTCAGTTCTGCCAGATAAACAACAGGAAACAGATTCCCAGTTGCTCATAGAGATTCCTGTCGTGGTCTCCATCCTTTGGACTGCCCAGCCCCCAAAGAAGGTTGCATACAGTGAATACAAATGAGAGAAGAAAAGACTGATTAATTTACTTTTTCTTTTTTAAAGGCAAATAGTACCAACCCTTTCCAGAGTGCATGGAGATCATCATACCAGAAACTTCTATGATACTTCACCTAAGAAAAACCTGCCCCCTCAAAAGCTGTTTCTCTCATTTAAGACTGACAAAGGTGATTTACAATCTGACTCTGTCCCATAAAACCAACTTCTAGTAATCTCTACCTTTTGTTTACTCTTTTCCTGATGCCTAATATGTGGAATCACATTTCATGAAGCTTTACATTTTCCAAAGAAGCAATCAACAATGAAATTACATCTTTATCATTGACATCTTCATCAATTAAATAATAGTTTAAAATGCTTCATGCTGGCTTTTGGTTGGGTTTGGTTTGCTTGATTTTTTTCAGGTTAACAAAGCAAAAGATTAACATCAAATCAGGGTGGGGAAAATAAGTCAAAGCCATGAAATATAACCCAATCGTATTGGAGTCCCTTCAAAGAAGATGGGTTCTGGAGGAGTCTGTGGCAGACGGCTGCACAGAGTGCACCAGTAAAACAGTGAAGGTTGCCACCTTCTAGTGAAGCAGAGGCAGCTGAAGGACATCAGTCTTTCCTCCTCCTCCTTGACTCTGGAAAATTTTCTCCCCAGGTATTTTACATATATATCTTATCATGGTCACTGCTCCTTCTGCAGACCAGTAAACAAGAAATGTTCCTCAGAACACTTTCTTTTCCACATATGCCTGCAAAGACAAGTCCCAGTCTAACAGATGCCATGATGGCCATGAGGTGATACCAAACAAAGACCAGGGACAGAATAGGGAGAGGTAGTTGTGCTGACCACGCCAAACATTTCCAAACTCTATAATGAAAAGAACAGGACCGTGCTGTCCTCGTGCTGCAGAGAAGACTGTTGGAATCTAATACTGCTGGGAAACTCAAGGTCAGTTTCCTCTAGTAAAAACACTGTCATGTAATGTTCTCAAGGTCAGTGTCAGCTTGGATTACCTGCCAGTCATGCATGTTCTGCTTGCCTTGGGCTAGTCTAACTCATGGTCAAACTTCTCAACGATGTTAATGCCTACATCCTCTCTGGCTGATGTGGGGCAGCCATAATGCAGATTTCACTGCATAGCAGCTGATTTTAGTAGCTGGAGGATCAAATCCATTTTACCATAAAATCTTTTTTCTCCTTTTATAAAGCACATATAGCTTGTCTTCACATTCTAATCCAGTCATTCAACAGTGAGCTTCCTCACACTGAAAACATGCAGTGAAAACTATCTTAGAGCTGAATCACCAATACCCCTAAGAATGGTGGCTCTCACTCCCTATTCTCCAGCAGCATCTGTGTCTGGAGGTTGTTAGATTGTTTCTTCTCAGTGTACGGAGGTTAAAGCATGCATGGAGAGAAATGAATTCCTAATTTAACATACTCATTCTGGTTTCTCTTGTGCTGCTGGACTGCTGTAATGATCTGCTGCAATGAACTGCTGCCTCTAGCAATCATCTTCTCTGCCTGCCCACCAGTGCCTTTCCCCAGCAATGCCCTGGGGCTCTGTAGCACACAGCTAACAAAGCCAAGTTCCCAAACTTGCCCTGTTCACCAGAGCTTTACAGTCCTACTTCATTAACCCTTTTCATCCTTTGGACATCACCACGCACGATCCACCCCACCCCCAAACTTGAGAAAAAACACCAGCAAAAGCTGGAAATTTTGTACAAAGAATGCTCTATATATGCTTCATTTTTTTTTCCAGGACCTTGCTCAATTTCTTGGAATTACTCGGGAGTTATTTTCAAGGTCAACATGTATTTGCCATTAACATTTTTGTGGTTTAGATGGTTTGCCTGACACATGTTGATGTCTCAACCTCAGAAGAGCTTGGGGGGAAAATTGGGAAAGGAAATAAGGACAGGGATGATGCAGCTTCACCTTAGGGTGGAAATTGCTGCCAGGAACCAGGCTAGAGGTGAGGAAATGATCTGGAGTATGTGCTGAGGGGTAGTCTGAAAGTTGAGTCTATCAGGCAGTTGTCACCAGTGTTTTATGTGTGATATAAACAACTGGGCTGATTTTTGAGAACACACAGAAATGGTCACACTCAGCATTTATACCCACTGAATATCAAGAGGGGTAATATGTCTGCTCTGACTTGGGCCAAAATTGCCCCTGTATCTGAAATAGCACATACTTTCAAGTAACCAGGTCAGATTTGGATCAGTGACCCATCAAAAGGCTCTTTTTGCTCCAGTTACCAGATTAATCTTGACTCCTATGATCACTTCTAAAATTCACTAATTTTATTAGAAGGTTTTGCAAAGATCAGATTTATGTCGTTCCACATTCTAAAATCAACTGCTGTGCAATATACCATACGTAATAGCAATGTCCACATTTTACACCCATTTTATGAGCCATATTCATTATTCTTTTATTTTACAGGAAAAGAATGGCAACTTGTCAAAAAGGGAGGGATTTATTACTATTGCTCCCTTTGTCTAGAGAGAAAATGCACTGTGACGGTGCTTGGTTTTGCAGTGATCTTCCTTGTAAACCACCATAAAGAAAATCTTTTCATTTTGTTCTATCTCAGGCAAAGATATAACCTCTTCTTAATGCTAGCAAATTACTTTTTTTTTTTTTTTTTTTTTACTTTAGTAATATGGAATTACCAGTATTTGAAAGAACAGTTTAGGTTCCTTGACCAGAAGAGGCGTTTAACTATGTCATGTGTGATGTATGGTGCATTTAATTGCTCTGTGCAGCTATTCAAAAAGCATTCAGAAGTAATCATTTAGCATTAATATCCTGGGGCAATTCAAGGTCACAGTACATTAAAAACTAATTCAGAGTAGTTCTAGAATACATTTTTCATACACAGTGATACACAATTCTTTTATTATAAAAGTGACAATGGCATTGCAGCATGATGAGGGGATGTGGGTATTCCAAATATCTGTTACTGATCTTATTGTAAAAGCAGAAAGACACCTTTTCACCTTTACTGAACAATTACTAATTTCCAATAAACTCAGCATATTCAGATAAGTGGTGATGAACAAATATACTTACAAGGGCAACTCGTTTTAGAAGTATTTTTAACTAAGAGTACCTAATTTCTCTTTTGCTGCTCTTCCTAGAAGTCAAGCTTCTGGGCAGATTTTTATGGACAGACCAGCCTGAAACAATTCTAACATGTCCACACCTCATTATGTGTTTGGTACTCTCATGCAAGAATTCAAAATAAAACTACTATTTTTTTTTCCTTAAAATGATTGATTTTAGATATGAGAAAGGAGAAAGAAAACCTGAGGATAACATTGCCCTCAGGGTGAGTCCTCCCAGAGTTTGGAGGACAGAGCAGTCACTCTCCTCTCTCAGGAAGAGGAAATTCCCTTGAGTTAAGAGTGCACAACACAGGAAACACAAATATCAAAGACACAGCCTGCATGCATCAGAACACAATTAATGTAAAGTTATTTATAGCCATCCTTGTCACACTTACACTTTTACCCACACACTGTACAAGAGAGATGCTGGCAACCTGCTAGACAGATCTCATTACGGAAGGAGAAAACAAAGAATTAAAACAATCACTGCTTCTTCCCAATTTTACCCAACAGCCCTTTTATGCTCCCTTAGAATGCCCGGAGCACCCAGATAAGAAGCCATTCAGATTGTGCAGCTTTTGGGAAAATCATGTATATTCTATTGGTGCAACAAGCTTGGGAGGAAGAGACTGAGCTGAGCTGAAGCCCAGAACAAGCCCCTTCTGCAGGGGTTGTATGAGCCTTCCCTCATACTGGGAGGCTACAACTGGTGCTGGAAGCTGGAATTGGAAACTAACCAGATCAAAGCTATGTCACTTGGGTCTGTACCAGCTGCACTTGCAGTTCACACTTCTGCTCTCCTACACAGATATAAAACTTGAACTGAGGACCACCACTTTTTAGCTCTGAGGATGGCAGCAGATGAAACACAATATAGAGGCATCAAGAATTGAGTATTGGACACCTGCTGGTGCATAGTGAATTAAAGCACAGTCAAGCGCAGAGGCTGCCAGACACCAGTTTTTCTGTTTCTATTAAAAAAGAAAAAGTAAAAGGTTGGTTGCAAAGAGAACCATGAACAGAAACACTGGTTTAGGCAAGAGGTCGCGTGCTGTGCTACAAAACATCACATGCTATTTTCTCACTGCTTTCTTCCATTTTTATATAACCAATGAAGTTTCTAATAAAATAAGCACTTCAGTTATTAGTATTAGAATGCAAAATCCACTGATGAGCAGGCAGGCTGTATCCCTCATCATCAGCATTACTGACATCAGCTGCATCAGGGCGCACCTATTCCATATTTTAAGGCTTTTGCTTACCTTTATTGCATTTAAATAAAAGCCCAATTTCTAAAAGAGCAAAATGCCACCCTCAAAAGAGACACAACTAGAAAGCCTGAAGCAAAGCATCTGCTGAAGTTCTGGGCTAAGGTTCCAAAATGGTGGCTATGGTGGAAAGTAGTAGCTTTTTATAAATTATCTCACATAGCAAGCTGACAATCACCCCTCCATTAGATACCTGTTGATATTAGATACATATTAAATACAAAGTGAACCTTTTAATGTCCAGATCAGCAGAAATTGCTGAACGTAAGAATTCCTGGTACAACAAAAGCAACAATTCCTCTTTAGAAAAAAAAAAAAGAAAAAAAATAAAAAGAAAATTTGGAAAGGTGATATTTGGAAACTCTTGCTAGCATGTAGAAACAGTTTGAGCTCAGCTAAGGTACCTCAGATGTGATAGCAAGTGCATTAATATACCCAAACGAATACTTGTCTTTGCAGAAACAGGGATCCAGTAACAATAACTCTACAGTCAAAATGCTCTTAGTCCAGTCCTAAGCCACCACCTAAACTGTAAAGATCTCTTTCTTGTGCAGATCTCTGTTCTGCTTTGGTCTTTCTTCTCCACCATCTTATAATGTCCTTCTTTTCTGTAGTGCACAACAGCTCCACGAGCAAAGCTTCACAAGCAAAGTTCATCAGTAGCAAAAGGAATTGTGAAAGCAAGGAGTTTCAAGAGCGTGTGGAAGGATATGCTAAAATCATCCTGAAAATATTTGCAAGCAATACCTCTCAGAATTTTATTTTTTAAATACCAGCATCTATCATGCTAGGCATTAGTGTGAAAATATACTGTAGAAGCACTGCATTTTTCTTTGGGATTTTATTATTTCTCGAGAGGCAAACATTATTCTTTGTGTATCAGTATCCAAAATACTTTCAGTAAAAGTTTATATAAGACTAAGGAAATGAAAATATTATTTTTTCAGTTCTGTGATCTTTTGAACTTGGGGCAATAAATCCATTTTTGTGAGGAATCAAAGACATCTAAAATTGGGTCTCAGTTTAAAACATAAATTTCAGTACCTAAATTCAATTTTCTTTAGATTTTGATCCTATATTAATAAGAAGATATTAAAAATAAAAGTGTTGATAAACAACATATTTCAACAATAACCTTTTCACTTTAAAATATCTGTGTATTGATAATGTTATGATCAAGGATGTATTTTTATTTTTTTGCTCTCAAGTGTTGTACTGTCTGATACAACTGCACAGTAGTGGTGAAAGAAGGGAACTATTAACATCCCTTTAAAGATTAACATTCTTTTAAAGCATCTTCAAGTGTGCTAGAGCTGTTTGTCACCAAGAGTTCAGACCCTCTCTTTGTCCTTGAGAGCTGATACCTGCATAGAAAACACAACTGGAAAGCCTAAGAAACAACTGGGCATGAAGGGCAACCAGGATAATAGTTAAAATCACAATGACACATAGATAGATGTTTGTGTTTTTACTTAGTTTCACTGTCTAGATGACCAGTCTTAATGAGCTCAGCAGTCCAGACAAACACCTGCATAAGTATTAGCAGGTTTTTTCTGTCAGGGAAATATTGAAACAGGTTTCCAATTAAGTATATTCACAAACACTGTGCTGTGTTGAGAACTTCTCAGGCATGTGTAATGCAGACCCATCCAGAAACGTGCTACTGTCACTGTGCCACGCTGTGTACACACTGTGTACAAAGAGACCTTGTGCCCACAAAAAGAGCATTCACACATGATTTCCTTGCTACTTAACAGATGAACAAACATGTCTAAAGGACCAGTTCTTTTGACTTTATTGGTTTCGGTACCAAATCAGAGGAAGGTCAGAAAGCCACCACTGAGGCATCAAGAGAAAACTGAGCATGGCACACAAATCAGTGCAGTCACAAAATCTGGTCAGGCAAGGTAACAGGTAAGCTTTCAGACAGACCTCAGTGCAGGTAGAGCTCACAGTGACTTAACTGAGAACCTGACAAATCTCTGCATTCCCATTTCCCACCAATGCATCTGGTATTATAACTGTGAATTCATTCTCCTGGTCTTTTTCTGTAGCTGGCCAATACTATACAGTACAATGAAAAATCCTCTTTTTCTGTTTCCCAGTCTCATTAACAGAATAGATTTATGCTTTAAAATCCAGATATTGAAAAATCAAAATCTGCAGAAAACAAATGGAAATTTCATACGGCTCCTACTGTAGTCATCCTATGGGCAAAATAATTAATTTTTGAAATACCTTAGAATTCTGTGACATGAAGGACCCATTCAGAAAATCAATAAAATAAAAGGTCTTTAAAGAAAGGAAGGAGACGGCATTTAACAACTAGACCTATTCATTCTGTCGGGAACATTTTTAATGTGCTTTCAAGTTTTCTACCCAACATTTCATATTCCATTCAAGCAGTCTGATTCCAGAAAGTGCTACACAGACAGCGTGATGACCTTTGCAACATAAAGGCAATGAATTCAAACCTTTTGTCTGTAGCTGGTGCTGCCATAGAGGACAAAATAGATAGGAAGAACCTGGATATATGGCAATTTTCTTTGTGTACTCTGTTTACAGGGACCACGTGTTCCTATCTTCAAGGATTTGTAATTCCTAAGCAGATCTTTTCCAACAGGTGACCTGAGACAGTCAGGACAGGACAGAGTCAAGAGTGGCACAGAGCTGAGTGCCACTGGCACATTGGCATCCCAGGGATGGCGCATCCCCTCTCACCTTCCCCAGGTGCTTCCTGGGGGCTGCACCCCACCTTTGCCGTGGCAATTCACCCCAGCTGCTGTGCAGGTCTGCAGGCTGAGCAGGAGGACAAAGCAGAAGACAAGGGGAAGAAGGACAGATCCCTGCAGAAGGATCATGCAGCATCCTGAGTATATGTAAGGGTAATTTTCACCTGCCTAATCGAATTACTTTGGTCCTTGGGAACAAATCATTTCAGCGAGGTTCTGATTTAAACCCACTTTACGGGGGGGGACAGACTACACACTGATTTGCTGCACCTTCAAATCCCCCCAGTTATACCTTGTGAGGAGAAGATAAAATCTTCTGTGCTAAAAAGCACACACTAGGATTATATCGCAAAGGAGACATCAGAACAGCAAACTTAATGACTTAATATTGTACAATATAAAATCATTCCAGTTGAATAACTTTTAATTTATTATAATACATAGATGCCAATTATGCCTGATTTATTAAGAGAAGTTCAGCAATGCCAAGGCCCTGTGTTTGAGTGGTTGCCATGGTACCCAGCTTTTACAAGGACATCTTAAGGATCATTAAAGTGTCAAGGTGATAAGTTTGACACTCAGTGGATTTAATGATGGATGATAATAATGTTACGTCTTCACATCCTGAAACACATAGGATTCAGGAGGTACAAATTTTAAGAATTTTTTAAAAGACACTAGCTGAAGCTGACATTAAATATGTTAACTCAGACTACACTCTGCTCCCTTTAGTGTAAATTCCTTAACCTCAGGTTTTTTAGTGATTTTAGGCTGCCAGCGTTCCTCAAAGCATCTCAACCTGCTTTTATCAGATCTCACAGGCTTACCCCTGGCCAGGGACTCCTGAGCAGCGCAGGAAATCATTTTGAGGCTGAACACTGCCAATACAGCTCCTAGCAACTCTTACAGAATATTTGATGGCAATAAGGGAATTGGGGAAAAAAAAAAAAAAGGAGAATCTCTGATGTGTACTGTGAAAGAACCTGATGGCAATATGTTCTGCATCTAAGCATCTAAGCTCTACCCCAGCTGTCAAGCACAACCAATTCATCTCACATTGGACACATAACAACCTTAGGCTGGTAATGACTTTCAGTGACTTGCATAAACCTGATACAAGCCAATAACTTGAATACAAAAGGATCCAGAGGCATGAGCACAACCCTTAGACTTAAAGATGCACACACAGGAACCATCATGATGTTATTTTAGGTGCTTGTTTCTGTTCTGGTGCAAGAGGACATCCTCCAGCAAAGGAGCTGCACAGGCAGGAGGGCTCTCCCTGCCACACACAGCACTCTACCACCTTCCTAACAGCAGCAGCTACCACACAGTCTGCTCTTCTTTGGAAATACCGTATCCTCGTGCTTTTCTCTTTTAACCTGCCAGGAATTTTACTCACATAACATCTTGTCTGAAAAAAAATTGTTAAGTCAGTGTTCCTTACCTTGCAAGCTCTAAAGTGGTAGGACTAAATATCTCCCTTCAGTCTGACAACAGTATCATCCATCTGATAATTCCTAGGATACCACTGCTAATTTCAATCCTTAGTTCTGTGCAGAGCCAAAATTAGCACCATTTTCATGTAGAATTTACCAGTTTATCCTCACTATGGATTAGAGTGGGACTTCACAATCTCTTCTTAAGAGCAAATCTACTCTACTGACACAGTTTTCAACCTGCCCATTTGGCTGGTGTAAATAAAAGACAAAGGATTACAGATCTAAACCCCAAACTCACCGCCAGCAGCCAGCAGTAGTGCCTATTAAGCTGTGCTTCATTGCCAGGTGTCGCTATGCCAGGTATTCCATGTCTAGTGTAAACACATTTGACGAGCATAATCACAGTTTAGCTCTAGTATCTTCTAGTAAAGCTATTCTACTGACATGAGAATAATAGTCTAGGACAAGTACATAATGTTTTCCAGTCATTCTAAACAATTCTGTGCATACTTTGCTCCAGGAGAACAATTTTTCCTGTGCCAACATGGACTCTCTTGCTTGACTTGGCCTGTGTTTTTGGCATAAGTTCCAAGCCTTGACAATTTCCTCGGTGTCACTAATCATTTGGGACAAGTACTGGCTCTACCTTGGATCTTTCAGTCCCTGAACAACTTTTGTGTATTCATGCAAATATATTTTTCAGTATCATTTTAGGGAGTGACATCCTGGCACTTCTCGACCTATGGGTTCCTCAATTTGTGGAACAAGAGTCTGGAGCACGGATCTTGACCTCTCTGTACTAGTGGCCTTTGCTTTCTAGAGAAATCACTCAGTCTGTCAAGACTTCACAGAGATCTGAACAAACTTAGGATACCCTGTTTTGGACCTATTTCTACTGCAAAGATTTTCCTGGTTTAGGTTAGCTTGAAAAAGATGCACAGCATTTTCTCAGGAATTTTTGCTGCTTATTGAGTTTTGCAGATCTTCACATAAGATGACTCTTTTTTTTGCATCAGTTAGTATTACACAAACCTGCTGGGAAGCACTGTCTTCCATTTCCAGTGCTTCATCCTGGACTGAGCTCTTTCTGCTTTTTTGCAAGTTCAGATGTTAGATATTACTGTTTCCTAAATGCCTTGACTTGAAGTGCAGTCGTGGTCCTTTTTCTTACCAGACAGCTTTTAAAGACTGCAAGATTTTGTTTAAGATTTGACGTTATAGAGAATTTTATGACCTGTTACATCACAATCCTTGTGATTAAAATATTTCCTTCCTGTAATTAATTTTCATACTGTTTACAGTATTCTTCAAATTTATTAACCACAGCTTGAGGGTTGGTCTATCCTACCATTAGGATAAGTTCCCTGAAAATAAGCAAAGTGAGCCACCATAATCAACCAACACTAAAACCAAAAGATGCTTTCTGAATTGTTCATTCTTTCTTTATTCCAGCTGATCAGTACCACAGACTAAAGACCTTCCTTTACCTCCTCCCATGTTTCCACAGAATAGAAAATTTACAATGCATTCAGTTGTTTTGAAATTTCTGTGTCCTGGTGCCTCTTGGTTTTAAGTGCTCTCTAAGATGGATTCCATGACGGATACATAGTTACTTTGAAAGCACCACTTCCAATACTGCTTAATTTATAGAGCGCTGACCTTCTAAAAGCACAATTTTCAGTTTTCTGTTATTGCCCACAGTGCATGAATTTTATTAAATAAAATGTTCCACTGTGTCAATTGAGAATCAAGAATTTTCACACAGTTCAAATGTGTGTTCTCTGTCAAAATACATAACTTTCGACTTGGACATTGATTTGATTTGAAATCTAATTGGATTCTTTGACACAATGACTGCCATTTTAACACTTTTGATTTTGTTGTGTTTTTTTCCTGTTGAAAATCAGCCTTTTCCTTGTCCAAGAATTTGTGTAAATGCACGTGATATTTCTGAAAAGATCTTTTATTAAAGAAACTTGGTGAGGGCTTTTCTTTTCCATTCACCTGAATACCTCTGCGGCTTCCCATTGTTCATTTTCCACACGCTTGATGAGCAATCAAGCTTTTGACAGATTTTCCCCTGAAAAGGAAGTTTGAAACTGGAGAGCAACTATGTCAGAAGCAATCCCTCTGCTGTGCCCAGTCACGGCACAGAAACAGTATCACATGATTTACGACTCGCAGCAGCCCAACAGCATGATTCAGAACTGTCATCACTCACCAGCTGCAGTGTAAATCATCTGAACGGATGCTTTTTCAAAAATGTGGATATTGAATAAATCAGAGGAAATCACAATTGCTTGGTTAATGTTCACCAAACAGGGAGGGAGTCCAAATTTGTTGACTAAATGATTTGTTAAGAATTATTCACTCACTTCTACTTTTCACCATCTTTGCCAAAAGCCCCCAGGCTCTCCAAAGTGTTAGATCAGTACTAAATGCATGCTTCATAGAGTAATGACTGGTGTCCAAATTAATGTGTTAATAGGAAAGTTTTGGCCAACCTTCTGTAACTCATATCTGTGAGGAAACAGGTTCCCCATTTGCAGACAGAAAATGGAGCTGTTTTCTCTTAAGCAGAGAGCTGCCTATTGTGTAGGTAATTACTAGAAGGCCTGTGTTGACCTGGCAATGAGGTAGTATATCTAAATACCTGAAGTGAAGGAGAAAAGCAGGAATGAAAGCAGAGGCCCCATCTGTTAGACTATAATGATTGTGCTATTTGAAGGCAGAAAGGTTTGTCTGAAGCAGCTGGTTTCTCTCCAAGTGACCTTTTAGCATTTCTGCTTTTGCTGTCTGACAGATGTGTCAACTCAATAATTTCAAAAGCCTCTGAGTAAATAACCAATTGTGAGCAAGGATGACCCAAAGCGATGACAAAATGGGTGCACACACAGCACATTACAGAACATAATACCTACTGAAAGAACAGGGAACATTATCGAGGAGGAAAAACATTTTACTTTTTATTTTTGAGTAAATGGTTTTCCTGCTCACAGATCAGTTGTTTTCGAGGGAAAAGGGAGCTGTGAAGTGAATGGAAAGGCATTGTGGCATGTTTGCCCTTGGAGCATGTCTGTAAGCTGGCTGCAGGACTCAGGTGTCATCTCAGAGCTCAAAACGGACTTCAGTTCCCTCCCTTAGCCCACAGATGGGAAGAAGGAGTGAAGGCCACAGCTAATTGGCTTTGTGAATTATTGGGGAACTGCAGAGAGCTGACTGTAATCAGACAAGACCCAATCAAGTTTAAAGTCCACTGAAGAATTTTCAAAAGTGATGTAGATGCTGCTTTTAACCTAAAATTGAAGTCTAGTTGAGGGGAAAGCTAGAGCAGTTGGAGACCCCTGAACGTGCTCTGGTTTGATGATGCACCAGCTACTTTGCTGAGGGCCCATACCATTAGAAAATCCTTCTTCTGCACTGCTATCACAGACCCGTCCACAAAGAGGCAAATCTGCTAAATTTAGTCATACTTAGCCTAGCTGGACTTGAAAGCCTGTAGAGCTTTAAAAGAGCTGCCGGCCCCAGAACAATCCCTGTTCTGCCAGTGAAGAGCAGTACCACAAATAAACAATTAGATGTCAATAGATGCTTTATGTTGGCTGGGTCCCTTTGCTTCCTTATGATGTGGTGTAAAGTGTTAAAAAAGTAAACTTTCTTTCTATTCTTCTTACTTTAGTGGGTAGCAGTAGATAAAAAGCCATTTATGACTGAAAGAAAGGTAATGCCGAAAGTCCGGAGAAAGATCATCCTTCTACAGATCTGTCTTAAATTCTCTCCACACCTATTTCTACAGGTCTAAGATATGATGAATAATATCTCCCATAATGGTGCTGTGAGCTATAATTCATCAACTTCAATAATGAATTCTGAGCTTTTGTAAAGAAGGAAAGAAGTGCAGAGGATTATTGAGTGTGAGTGTTGGGTTCGAGTTATTTTATATTACATTTGGCATATATAAATCAGACCTCAAAAGCTTGATAGTCAGAAAGTTTGATAGTGCTAACAATGAAATTGTGTCTCTCAGGTGTTATGAGTCTGTCTGAGCAAGTCCAGTGTGCCCAGGCTGTGAACAATTGTGATGTAAAAATTTAGCTGCAATGTCCATCAAAATTATAAAAAAGCAGAATTCTTAATTAAAATATGCTTTCTATGTAAGAACAGATAGCTGTCTTTATTTGAGAGAGACCTGAGAATATTTAAGGAATGATAATTGATTTACCGGAGAAACAAATAAAATTGTAGCTGGTACTGGTGTCAATCATACACATCCTCTGAGAATATCATTATGCCTATACTAGAATAGATACATGAACTTCTTCTTAATCTATATTGACATTCTAATTTAATAAACCTTAAGTCCATTCTGTACAATAATGGTCACAAGTTAGTGCAAGACTGGACTTAGAGTTACATTAATGAAGTTTTTAAAATTTCAAATTTCTTGTGGTTGTTTCCAATTTCATCACTGATTGGCCATGGTTACTGGAGTGCAGTTGCTGATGTGCATCCAGCAGGAGCAGGCAGTGTTTTAGCTTTGGAGTAGACTTTTAGATTTTCTTGAGTTTTGAGTTTTTATAACACCAACAGAACTTGTAGAATTGAAATTCCTCTTCACCAAAAATCAAGAAACAGGCTCGAATTTACTCTCTAGTGGCCAAGCAAATTTCCTTAGCCTTCCTGCAGGCATGTCAGTTTCAATGATGGGATGAAGACTCAGATTCCACATCCATGAACGTGTCAACATTTGCCCTGATTCAGTGACGTAGATCCCACTGGTGCTAAATAGGTTGAGAGATGACAGGCATTTGGAAATTATTTTAATTAGAGAGGAATCATGCAAAGTTTTAAACTGTCAGGTTTATAATCAGGATTAAAATTCCACATTTCTACAGTCTGCAACATGTTTATTGAAGATTCATGCCTTTGAAAGAAATCTATCTCATTTTTGGCAGAAAATATTCATTGGATGCTGGTTCCATAACATGCAAACCAAACATTTAAAAATCCCTAAAAATAAAGACAACCCTTTTTGTATTTAGCTTCTTGAGAAATAAACCAATTGCACGTGTTTGAACCTCCATGGGTCCAAACCTGCCACAACTCCACCTAACATAGTTTGCCGAATTTAAATGTTGAATGTAAGTTATTGCCATCTCATGTGGAATTGTCATAGGTGATGGATTAGTTCCCCTGAATTTACATGGGAGCTGACCTCAATCCTCAGCTCCTCCATTCTTCAGTTCTATCATGGTCTTCTCTTCCTTGAAGCTGGAACTGAACATCACAAGGGACACAAAGAATAACTAGAAGGGTTTATACAGGTATGTTAGCCAGAAAAGGAAGGTCGAAGAAGGTGTACCCCCTGATAAATAACACTAGAAAACTGGTAGCAATACAGGAGCAAGCCTCAGTCTTCTCACACCTCTCGAGTGGATGGACAGCAAGATGGGAACTAGGGAGGCAAAGTGCTTCCCACTGTACATAAAGATCAGTTTCATGCCCACCTGAGGAACATGAACAAACATAAGTCTACGGGACCTGATGAGAGGCATCCCAGAGCCATGATGGGATTGGCTGACATAGTTGCCAAGCCACTCTCTATGATATTTGAAAAGTCATGGCAGGCAAGAGAAGTCCCAGTTGACTGGGAAAAGGGAAACATTGTACTCATCTTTTAAAAGGGTAAAAAGGAGGGCTCTGGAAACAACAAACCTCTCAGCTTCACCTCTGTGCCTAGGAAGATAATGGGACAGATCCTCCTAGAAGCTGCGCTAAGGTACCTGGAGGACAGGGAGGTGATTTGGAACACCCAGCACAGCTGCACCAAGGGCAAGTCCTGCCTGACCAAACTAGTGGCCTTCCATGATGGAGTAATTATATCAGTGGACATGGGAAGGGCTACAGGTGTTATTTATGCAGACTTCTGTAAAGCCTTTGACACTGTCTCCACAGCATCCCTCTCTCTCAGTTGGAGAGAGATGGATATGATGAGTGGACTGCTAGGAGGATGAGGAAATGATTGGACAGTCACATGCAAAGGGGAGCAGTCAATAGCTCAATGGACATCAGTGACAACTGCTGTCTCTTTGAGATTCATACTGGGACCAGTGTTATTTATTATCTTCATTAATTACGTAGAAGAAGGTATCAAGTGCACCCTCAACAAATTTGCATATGACTCCAAGTTGAGTGGTGTGGTTGACACACCTGAAGGAGGGGATGCCATCCAGAAGGACCTGGACAAGCTTGAGAAGGGGTTCCACAGGAATCTCATGAGGTTTAACATGACCAAGTGCAAAGTGCTGAACCTGGGTTGGGTTTTGGGTTGTGGTATCAACATAGGCTGGAGATGAACAAATCCAGAGCAGCCCTGCTGAGAAGGACTTGGGGGTGCCAGTGGAGGAGAGGCTGGACATGACCCAGCAATGTGCACTTGCACCTCAGAAAGGCAGTTGTGTCCTGGGCTGCATCCAAAACTGCATGGGCACCAGGAGGAGGGAGGGGATTCTGCCCCTCTGCTCCACTCTGGTGAGACCCAACCTCGAGTACTGAATCCAGCTCTGGGGTACTCAGCATAGGATCCTGTTGGAGCAAGTCCAGAGGAGGCCACCAAGATGATGAGAGGGATTGATCACCTCTCCTATGAGGAAAAGCGGAGAAAATGGGGGTTGTTCAGCCTGGAGAAGAGAAGGCTTTGAGGGGACCTAATTGTGGCCTTCAAGTACTTGAAGGGAGCTTACAAGAAAGATGGACATAAACTTTTTACAAGAGCATATAGTGATAGGACAATGGGGAATGGTTTCAAACTGAAAGAGAGTAGGCTCTGACGACATGTTAGGAAGAAATTCCTTATTGTTGAGAAGTTGATGAGGCGCTGGAAGAGGCTGTCCAGAGAAGTTACAGATTCCCTATCTCTGTAAGTGTTCAAGGCCAGGTTGGATGGGGCTCTGAGCAACCTGGTCTAGTGGAAGGTGTCCCTGTGCATGACCGTTGGAACTAGATGATCTCTAAGGGGGCTTCCAACCCAAGGCATTCTCTGTTTCTATGATTCTCCCTCCCTTCTTTTAGACACTGTAGCCACTGCTCTCAGTCACTTGCAGGGCTGGACGTGAAGACTCTGCAGGAAGCCATCCCCAGAAGTATGTCTAACTTACCCTGCATCCCTCCTCAATGGAGGAAAGCCAGTTTCAGGGGCCCATGCAGGTGATTCACTAAATTTTGTTTTGTGGTAATGCAGTGCAGCATCTTCAGGGATGGGGTTCATTATAAGTAGCCCTGGTTGCTGTCATGACTGTGGGGACATAGAGAGAAGACCATGGGCACTCTGCGCAGCTTCTCTTCTCCTTTCAGTGTTCAGAAACTTTACATGCTATCTCATGGACTCCGCAAAACATTCAAGAAATAGACAGATGGCTTCACTGCAAGAGCAGCCAAGTTATAGGAAGCCTCTGCAGCATTGACCCCAAATGGCTAGCAATGTCCATATCAATGACCAATCACACCACAAAGGCAGCACTCTCAAATGTCTTTCGTATAGTACCTCATGAATTCCTATACTTTTCTTTCTTTTGCCTTCAGTAACAAAGGTGGGGAGGGGGGAATCAGGCCCTCAAATTGTAAGAACAAAAGAGCTGGCAAACAAATTGTGTGTGCTCTAAGCCTACATACCAGCCCATAAGCAACAGGTCACAGCTTTATTAAACTATTTAATATATGATACCAGAAATATAAGATAGATACCAGAAGTATAAAGTACATGTTTCATGTTTTGGCCCATACTGCTATCCTATTGTCAATGTACCTTCTCAGCCTAGTACTTTAAAATAATCCAACACATTAAACTAGTTGTCAACGACAGCAGCAAGAAGCTTGTCACAGCTGGGTGTCTTAGAGTCAAGGAGAAGCTAAGGAACTGTGCTTGTTAACTTTTGTACTTACTTTTTTTACTGTTTGCTAGGTTGCTGCTATATTTAGAAAAAAAACATGTCTATCTCCATTAGGTTTTTATGCAGGTTTTTTGTGAAATCACATTATAAACTCGAGGTCAGCAACCACTGAGTCAAATAATTTATCAAGTCATTACCCAGATTCAGTGCCTAGCATTAGCTGCCTTGTGATGCAATTTGCACTAGAAAAAAAAAAAGAGAGCAACTGCCTCTATGAGGAGCAAGGCGTATTTAACAACCACACAGTATTAATTTATACAAAAATAGCTTTGCAGTCATGATCATGTTAGATTGGAAGATAAGAGAGAACAGCTTCAATTTGTAAAAGGCTTTTTGATTTTTGAGGAGAAACAAATATTTTGACTATGTTTTTCTGTTCTGCTTTAACTGCTTCAGGGGCTTTTCCTATGCATTTTTTTTTGCAACACTCTGTTATGGTTCCTGGCAGCCATTGATTTTTTTTTTCTGTGTGTTTTCTTCAAAGGTAAAATTAACATGGCTGTTTTCATATAACAACTTCAGTTTACCCTGCACCTTTTCTGAGCAAAATTATTTTATCTCTTCAGTGCTATGGAGCCATCAGGTCAATGGAACTCCACAGAACAGGATCACTGCATGTACAGTAAAAATACATATGGCCTTTCTATTGCAGCTTATTACAGGAGAATTTTTCATCAAACACACCAGTGATTGATTGGAAAAGTTGAGGACTGATCTGCAGTGTGAAACTCCTGTTGGTCTTAACAGGAAAGCAGAATTTCAGAATTTCCTGGGCTTGGTGCTAATGGTCCATACCTCACCTTGCAAGTAAAAGCTGTAGTTTCATTCACAAGGTCTCTTTAATAAGATGCAGCACAGGTCACTGCAGCAGTGGTTGAAATTCCTCAGTAACTGGATTCAGGAGACCTGTCTCCACCCCATTTCTCAGGGGTGCTCCTCAGGAGAGATCAGGTTCTGAATAAAAAGAGTCATCACTACTTACATGTGTCTCAAAGGCTTTTGGAAATCAGACATGCCCATCAGCACAGTCTCTGTTCTATTAAAAAAAAGTCAGTGGAAATGGAGTGTAAGGCAGGAAAAAGAATCCCAAGCCTTATCCCAGAGATGACGTGACCCAAAAACAAGACGCATGGATTTACTAGACGGTATGTCATCTGTAAGGCATCCTCAGAATCTTCAGGGTGAAAGTCTCTTTGGATACTGTTGCTGAACACCATATAAAAAAGCATCTTAGAAACTACTTTCCCTCAACCACTTTTACCACATCTGTCCAGATTAACTATTTCTAGACCTCCTAATATAATTCCCAGGTGTTTCTTTGGGTCAGTATGGTAGCTGGAATATCCTGAGATGTTTCTATTACCGACTCACAGACATTAACTCATAGGACATGAAATCAGGGCAGTCATATATAACAGCTGTATCTTTAGAACAGGTTTCAGCTGAGACCTTGCGAGGTCCATATCTGCTCAGCTTTGGGCTGCAGAGTGAGATCTCTTAAATATGACTTTCCCAGTTGTATATTTCTTACTGCAAGGATTCTATTTGTTGACAGGTGAAAAAGATAAGAATCAGACTGCCTGGTATGTTTTTGACCTCATATTAAATTTCAGTTTCTAAATAATACCCGGATACCATGGTGAATAGGAAACAGCTGTAATAAACACTCATCATGGAAACTGGAAAAGGAAGCAATGTAGTCATCTAGAATGTTATCACGTATCTGAATCCATCTAAAATTGGAAGAACACTAGTATAAAAAGTCTAGTATGTCCTCATTAAATGTCTGAAGAAAATCATAAGTGATTAGCCAGGACAGGGTTGGCCCTCCTGGCTGCCAGGGCACTGCTGACTCATGTTCAACTTGCCATTGACCAGGACCCCCAGGTCCCTTTCTGTGGCGCTGCTCTCCAGCCTCTCATTCCCCAGTCTGCCTGTACAGCCAGGATTGCCCCATCTCAGGTGCAGAATCTGGCACTTGCCTTTGTTAAACTTCATACAGTCAGTGATTGCCCAGCCTTCTAACTTGCCTAGGTCTTTCTCCAGGGCCTCTCTGCTTTCAAGGGAGTTTAATGAGAGGAGAGGCCTTGCAATGATATCTGTCAGTTCTTCGAGTGTCTTGGACTAATCCCACTAGGACCCATAGACTTACAGAGATCCAGCCAGACCAGCAAATCCCACACAATTTCAAGGTCAACTGTGAGTTTATTATTCTCACAGCCATGATCCTCCAGCTCAGGACACTGGGACCTTCTTAGTCCATCATCTGTGTTGAAGATGGAGGCAGAGAATGCATTAAACACCTCTGCCTTGTCCATGTCCCTGTTTGTGAGGTGCCCATCCTCATTCCGTAACAAGCTGATGTTATTTCTATGCTGCCTTTTGCCATTAATATATTTGAAAAAACTTTTTATTGTCTCACACATTTCTGGCCAACTTCAACTCCAACTGATCTTTGGCTGCATGAATTTTCTCCCTACAGTGGCAAGCTCCATCTCTGTTTTCTTCCCATGTCACCTGACCGTGCTTCCACTGGGCACACACCTTCCTTTTTAGCCTTAGACCCAAAAGAACATTCCTATTCAGTCAAGCCAGCCTTCTGCCTCGTCTGCTTGACTTCTGACACTGGGGAATTGCTGCTCCTGTGCCCTTAGGAGGTGACATTTAAAAAGTGACCACCACTGACAGACCCCAGCACCTTCAAAAGCATTTTCCCACGGGACTTTTCTAACTAGTTCCCAGAGCAGCCTGACGTCTGCTCTCCTCATGTCCACAGCTGAAGTTTTGCTGCACTTTTCCTCCTGTCAACAAAAATTTTAAACTTTGTGTTTGCTGTGGCCAAGATGGCACCAGTCACCACAGTGCTCATGGGGTCCACTCTGTTGACAAGCAGCAGATCAAGGAGGGCATCTTTCTGAGTCAGCTCCCTTAGTACCTGTTCCATGAAGTTATCATCCAGATGTTTTAGGAATCTCCTGGACTTATTTGTTACAGCTGTGTGATGCTCCCAGTTAATTTCTAGCCAATTGAAGTCCTCCATAAAGGACAAGGGTAATTGACTTAGTTCTTTGAAGAATAATTCATCAGCGTCATGGTCCTGCCTGAGAGGTCTGTAGCAGACTCCAGTGACGACATCTGCATTATTTGTTTGTCTCTTAATCCTTACCCAGAGGCTCTCAACTGTGCCATTGCCAACTGTGAGCTCCATATATTCCAGCCCTCCATGACATACAACGTCACCCTCCTGCCTTGTCTGCCCCACCTATTCAAGCAAGTTCACTTTGCATAATTTTGTTAATTTAAAACTCCAGCTAAATTAGACTTATATTTCACTATAACACATTAGAGACTTAGAACTAATTCTGGTCAAAATTTGTCTAATACTGATTTTAAGAAAATTTGCATTTGTAATTAAATAAGCACATTAAAACATTATCGCAATAATAATATATTGTTAACTTACAAATTGCAAAGATTACTGATGTTTATTTTGTTCTCCCACATAATATTTGGATGCATTCAACTAAATTAAGATCCTGGAAACTGTTTCCTGTAACTTACTGTAGTAAAAGCTACTTAGATACAGACCTGCAGACTTGCAAATACTTTTAATGTAGATAATTTTAAAGGATCTCTCTGGTTTAGAGCCTAATTTAAACCTTAAAAAAAGACATCTGATACTGGCATTGTATAAACCTGTGAGGAATCTCTGGAGAATGAACCTATGCATTGAGTAACACATGGACTTCCAGAGTTCATAAAGAAGTCATAATTTCTCTACCAAATCATGCCCTAGTGGATTTCAAGATGCTATGGTCAAAATTATAGCATGAACGTGGTGCTTGTGTAGTGTGTATCTGTATTTAATAAACATCTCCTTCAGACAAATGCAGTGGTGCAACTCTAAAAGCAGCTCAATCAACAGAGAGACAATGTGTGCAATCCTGTTAAAGATTTCCTGAAAGGAGAAAGGTTTCGATGGAATGACAGTTAGCCTTAATTAAAAGTTAAAAAAAAAAAAAAAAAAAAAAAAAGGAAAAAAAAATCCTTCTACGAGTTGAAAAGGACAAGTGACTATAAAAATGCAATCAGTCAATCCCCAATTGAGAAATATAAATAGAAGAAGGGCCATTAGCCCCAGAGATGTCATCTGTGTCCCTCCTCTCTATGTCTGTAAAGGGGATGTGAGGGAGAGACACAGGATGCAAGGCAAGGGAGACATGCATTGAACCGGCTCATCTCCCTGTGCAAAAGTATATTCAGATATTATACCATCTGTTTTTCAGTCAATAGTAAGACTTCTTGCTCCTCAGTGCCTTGCAACACTGACTTGTAAAATGGACATTTAGTTCCACTTTCATAACTGAAGGAGCAGAAAATAGAAGAGTACTCAACTGTCAAAGGAACAATAAGAGTTGAGATAATGGATGAATTTGGTAGCTGAACTTCACATCTTATCATAATCCTTTCCTTGAAGTTTCTACCAACCAACCTAGGTTCCAGTGCTCCAAACAGGAGCCCATCAGTCTCTAAGCACTCCACCAGGGCAAAGGAAGGTAAGTTTGTGTACATGTAACAGATGTCTTGGGCTTCTTTTGTACTTTTGCTGACCAGGACAGCCGTGCCATATAGGCAGTACTCTGGCTGGCTGGGATAAAGAGGAAGAGGGCATCAGGGAGAGAGACAGAAGACCCTGGATGGGGTTGTCTCCAAGCCAGGCAAGCAGCTCCCCTGCTCTCCAGCAGCAGCTTTGCAGGGCGTTCCTCTGCAAAAACATGTTCATTCATTTCTGTCTGCTAAGTCTAACCACATTCCCTTCACTGTTTGTAACAGTTTTGTTCCCTTTCTAAATCTTTTCAGGATGTGTAAATGTAATATTTAATATCATGCCTTGTAAAAGCTATGCTCTGAAAATGGACAGATGTTTCCAAGTAGGTAATGAGTAACATCTTTCTCCAGCTTTCCTGGCAGATGCAGCAGGAAACAAATACATATGCACACATAGGTTACATTCCTCTCAGAGAAATAATGTTACTGGCAGTTTCCTTTCAGTGGCCAAGCTGGTCAAAGAAAATTATTTTTTCTCAGCATTTCATACAATTTAGCAGTTGGAGTAGATGATCTTAATGGTCTTTTGCAACCTAACTGATCCAGTGATTCTATGATTCAGTATCTAATTTTCTCTTTTAATTGGCTGAAACACAATAACAATCCCTAAAAATGCAGCTCAAGCCACCAGCAGCTTAATCCAATAGCCATTTCAGTCTGAAGAACAGGGAAAATAGATTCTAGTTTACATATTGTATGTTCTGTAATACAAATTACATCAGTCATAGGAAGTCATTCCAGTCATACAAATAAACTAAAAAAATCTTCATACAAAAAGGGGGAGAGAAACTTAAAGGATGTTTATTTTTAAGTGCAGAAAACAAAAACCTCAATAATCTGTCTCACACAAAATTCTAACAGGTATGACCTTTGCTGGGGAAAGGGAGCAGGTGGTCAGTGCATGCTCTGTGCAATTCATGAGAACAGGCAGCTTTTAAGGTGGATAAAACAATAAGCATCTCAAGTACGGCACATCCAAAATCACTTTGAAGATCTCAATGTAAATAGTGCTGTCTAAAATCCCCAAATTCCAAATATTAACTTTCCCGACTCTTGTCTAGAACTAAGAGGTACACATAGAGATCAAGGGTGCTAAATGATGCCTACCAGCTTCAGGACGCAAGATTTTCTCACTACACATTTTATTATTATTATATTGACATATTCAGTTCATCCAATTCCACAGTGATTTCTTTTGAATGAACACTTAGAACTATGCACCAAATAATTTCTCCAATGTCTTTCTTCTGCTCAGGAAATTGCAGGACAGGTCTGATATTCACAGGACTATTATTCAGAGTTGTCCATTGAGCTAAGCACACCTTGTGCAGAGTTCAGCCACCAGGTTATTCCCTTTGGCTACCTGGCTGCTTGTGGTTAGGGGCAGCACAGGATTGCTTGTGTCAGATCATAAGCTAGCATCTCCAGATGTCTGACAAGACTTTACAAACTGAAACCTAAGTGATAGCCACAAAGGCATGCCCAGCACAAGCCTTCACACAAATAGCAGGATCAGTGTGTCTGGATCTGACATACAAAGTTAAAAAGCCAAAAAAACCCACCAATATGAGCCTACCTAGAAAATCATTAGTAAAAGTTGTAATTGTTTCAGCAGAATAACTATGTATAAATACATCTGAAAGAATTCACACATGCCAAAAGACAGCATTACTGTCTTTTAGAATACAAACTACAGTTTAACACTAATAAACTTCTGCAGATCTTTTCCCTTCTCCTATAGCATTTAGCAAAGAACTGTTGTTCTTTAATGGATGGCTTTAAAAGCTCTATGTAATTGATTCATTCCTTCTATTTTTCAATGACATTTTGGAGTTATTTCTACAGACTATTCTTGGTTTCCCTCCTACCAGCTTTGCCTGACACTTGCCTAAGGGGCTTCTGCATTTGAAATCGACAATTGCAGAAATCTCTTTAAACTTTAGTTCTCTATCTTTATTTTTGCTCTTCTTTTACATTGCCATAACAGCAGCCTGCATTTTGCTGTAAGAAACCCACTGGGCATGATTTATTTCATTTCCCAAAGTAGGAAAAAGTTTGAACTTTCAGGAAACTGCTGAATTTTCGAACAACACTCAAGTAACACATAAACTTACTCACCTGCCATGTCCTTTTAAAGCCCAGCAGAACACACATTGCTTAGCAAGACCTGGGGCAGATTTATGAAAGACATAGAATATACAGCTGGGCTGTGCCCACATGCCAGAGGGGATAGGGTCTTGCATGCCCAGTTGACTGGGCAGGAGGTACCTCGCCATTTCTTGCTCCAGATCCCACAACAGACACTCTGCACCAGTACGTAATGGGGGTTTGCCTGTGTGTGTGTTGAGAGGGTCTAAATTGATATGTGGACCTCAAGAATAGTACTGCTTGGATATAGAAAGCAAAGTTGCCTCAGGCTACGTACAGTTCTGTACAGCTCATGCTGCACATATGACCATACAAAGAGCACTGTTTTATATGGCAACAGTTCAGGCCTTGGGCAATTCTAGCCTGCAGAATATGCAAAATTAAAGATTCATCTTTTTCTTAACATCTCTTTAGATTACTGTTTCAAGGCTGTTTAAATATGAGCTAGGAAAGCTTGCCAATTCCTTAACAAAAAAAACTTTACAAATAAATAAAAAATAAAAACACTCTGATACATATGTTGCTCTAATCATGTTTCATTGGATCCCATTTCATCACAGAAAGATAAATAGGGAAATGATTCTGTCTATAAACAGTCTTTTGAAGAAAGGAAATAATCAAGAACATGTAAGGAATATATTCCAGAGGAAGCCTTAAGACGTGGGCATATTTGAATCCTCAGAAAGGAGGGGAGATTTGCTGCATAGCTAAGGTGCAATCCAAGACATCTGACTACATCCCCAGCTGGAGCACTAAGACTCTGCGTGACCTTGGGAAGTTAAACATCTCCAGTATAACCTCGGCCCTGTTAAAATCAACAGGCAGAATTCCCATCAGCTTCAGCATTGCAGAACCTTACCTTTTGTGCTTCAGCCGTCCTGCAGTTTACTGGCATCTGTACCCAGGCACCACAGCCCCTCCGGAGCACACGCGAACAACACACCAATAAATTTAGCAAGTGACATGATCCCAAATGCCAGAAACCACATGGTTGGCATGCTCATCCCAATGGAAATCACAGGTGCCTCTGAAGCAACCTAGAGCATTAATTACTGTAGTCCTGTTAAAGCGCCCAGTCTCTGTTTCTAAGGATAATGACCAAGATGAGCTTCTCATGGTGCGGCTGGAGAGCTTGCACTCCAGATGTAAGGTGGGAGGAAATCACTGACTGCAGAGGGAAGCAATGATAAAGAGGTAAGCCTAGGCAATGTCCTAAGCAGCTTCTTAGGCTAACTGCTGTGAATTTTGGCGGGGGGGGGGAGGAGGCATCATGGCATACGCTAATTTTAGGGAAGGTTTTGAAGCTGCTTCACCAACAGTGATGAAGAGCACTGTGAGCAGAGGAAACAGGAAGGGAAGGATGCGCACACCCCATTTGCTTGTAAGGACACAGATTGGAGCTAATGATAATCTGCCAAAGCCCAAAACTCGTCCAGAAATAAAGACAGAGCAATGAATACCAGCAAACAAACCTCTCTGCAATGTTTATTTAGCTCTGAGACAGACTTATCTACAGATACAGATAGAACATGGTAAAGTGATCCATGTATTTGAGCACCTGATGTGTTGTTAGCTGTATTCTATTTACATGGAGTCTCTAAGAGAAACACATGAAATTCCAGAAAAGGTTTGAGTGCTTTGGAGGTGACTGTGATTTAAAAGAGACACTAGAAGAATAAAAGAAGACTAGGAAGATAGTGGTTAATTGACCTTTATTGTGCCTTCTGGTTCATTTAGAAATGGAAATTAAATTAACATGATAATTCAGTCCTACTGTGTTAAGACTGCTATAAACCCATTAAATTTTATGGCCACTGATTTAACATTTTTTTCTATTAACTGGGTTTAATTTTCAATATTGTTGTGCAGGTTCTGAAAAGTGGTAGCTTGAAAGAACCTGCGTAGATGAATGATTGTGCAGCTACCTGATGCCAGTGGCTCAGTTACTGAAAAGCATGAGCCCAGTCTCTCACAGGCATACACTGATTCTGGCACCCACTCTATGCAAAGCACAGGGAAACACTCAGTAAAATATGGGCTTCCATCATTTCCAGAGTAAAATTAAGCCTGCCTGCCCACCTAAATTTAGTATCAAGGAAAGCAGGTAATTCGTTCAAACCGTGCTCTGTCCTGATTCGATATACCTTTTCAAGAAATTTTAAAACAGAGCTCACATTTGCCGTGTCACCTTGCTCCTTCCTGCTGTTTTCTGGGCTGTTTCTTCAGAAAGAAAAAGGGATGTACATTTCACAAGCTCTAAACTTGCAGCTAACACTATGTAGATATATGCTGGTGGCTGCAAAAAGACGGAATTTGTTGTTATTCCTTTCTATTTGGTTATTGTATTTAAATAATTCTGATGTATTTACAAAAATTAAGTAATCAAGTTTAAAGTAGAGTTGATTGGAAATCTTTCAGGAACTTTCGTCCTATAAACTCAGAAGGGGTGACTGAAAACACACACGTAGAGCAAGTTTAGGGAAAGGTTTCTCATGTCCACTAAATATAAGTGACAAATCTGGAAATGTAAGGGTAGTCTTCCAAAAGTGTAGTTCAGAAAAAGGTGTTAAATCTTATTCTATGCAGATTTATATGGGTATTTTTTCACGCCTTAGGAAGACACTGTGCAATGTTGCCATGTTTTTCGCATAACAGTCTTTTTTGGATGCTGATAGTACTCTTAAAATAACAGTTTTCTTCCTGTGAAGTAAGAGTTAAGGGGAAGGAGATTGTCATTTCTATGCTTTTCTTTCTGAGTACTATTTATTTCTATATGCACATTCTTCCTTAAACAAATTATACCAAATTCATAATATGAGCTTTCTGTTTACTGTATATTTTCCCATGGTTTGATGGTTACTTTTCATTAATTTCTCATAATAAAACACTCACTTGCACACTAAAGGGACTTTAGTGGTGTAAAAGCATATAGAAAACTACTTGTAACCTTTCATAGCCATATATTACTGACAAAATCCCACTCCAGCAAAAGTGACACCAATCTACCCTACATTTTTCCTTCCTTTTTTTTTTTAGCTGAATCTAGAAGTATTCACCAACCTCTCCATGTACCAACAATGTTCTGATATGACACTTGGCTCTTTAATCTGCCAGAGCTGTCAGCAAATTAGGGAATAAAACAGTTTCTTACTATTCTTGGCAATAAAAGCCTGTCTGTGTCAATTCACTTTACATTGATATTCATCATTCAGTCAACACTGCCTGCTTTGCAGTTTGTCCACAAATGACTAAGCCCCAACAGCATCTCTGCCAACACCAAGCCATAGCAGATCTGGCTCTAGAGAAGCAGCAAGGAACTTTGTCCAGGCAAGTGAACTACCCGAATATGATTTTGGAGAGGAGTAGAGGAGGTGATAAATGAAAATGGACAAGCTTGGAAACAAAGAATTGAATGGGAAACAAGGGTCTGAGCAGAATCCAAATGGCTAAATTCCACATAAGGAAAGGTGTGGGCATTATTTATACACTTTTTACCTGAAAACTCAGAGACATAGGAGGTTTATTTAGCTTACCAAGGCTGATTTCTAACGTTTTCAGTGTGGCAGTTTCTAATTTGGCTTTCAGATGATTTAGAGTTGATATGATCTCATCTTTCCACTTTCCTACCATAGCATGCAAATATGTGTTCACATAATCAAATTCTCTATCACATGCTGTCCTGTATATATATATATATATATATATATGTATGTATGTATGTGTGCATGTAAATACCATAATCTCCAGAAAACATTTCAGATGAGGGTTGGATCAAGTGTATATGGTCTTATCCTTGTTATAGCAGATTCATTAGTCCTAGTCAAGGCTGTTTCAGACTTGAGACTAGTTTTACTCCTATTTTTTGCAGAACAGTGGATGTTCACCACCTTTTCCCAACCCATGACTGACAGAAAGTCTGTCTCAGTGCAAAACATACAAAGTTATCAGCTCCTATGGTGCTTCATTACTCCTGCCTGGGAGAAGAACCTTTTGTTTTCACCATCATAGTCAGAATAGGAAAAGCAGGACCATGTTCAGGTGACTTTAGACTATGCTGAACCAAAGGTGAATTATCTATTTTTCTCTCCAAAGAAAAAGGTCAAATCTAGGACAATTTATTAGCTAGGGGTGATTGAAATCTTTCAATTACTTTTTTTCATATGAAAGAGCATAATTTTTTATTTGAATAGACAATCACAGGGAATATTTGTTCGTGATTGAAATTTGGAAAGTTTTACTGGAAAAGTCCAGATCCTGTACGCGAAGAGGTTTTGAAGGTTTGAGATTTGTGGAAGGAGCTTACAGAACTTTTTATTTTTCTTTTTTTTGTAGTTAACACAATAACTTTTCTACTAGACCTGAATTTCCACTGAGTTCTCAGGCAAGTACAACAAAGCTGCATGGCAAGCTGCAAACCTCCTTAATGCTGCTTTTTTGGGAGAACACAGTTGTTTTAGGAAAAGCCTGAACCATAGCAAGGTCTACTGTGGGAGGTGCCTGATGGGAGAAGGGGCGTGAAAGAGAATGGTGAGGGAAAGAAAGGGGAGAAGAGAGGGTAAGATGTGCCTGTATTCCTGAACCATTCAGGTCATCCCAGTTTGCCCCTGCAGCACTGCTTGCAGGAGACTGAAAAAAGAGACTTTAAATCTTAACTTGGTTCACAAGATCTGTGCATGAGCTGATGTGAGTCTGGGGACAGGAATCTGGTCCTAAAACTTGCATGCCTTTCATCAGCATGGTGTGATTTTATTGTTCTTATGTCTTTGAGTTTTACAGGGTTTATGGGTTTAAATCAAATGATTAACAACAGAATGTGGTTTCTGTTTGTGGTTGCATTCCAACATTGATTGTGAAATGTTAGAGTGACACATTCCCTTGTCCTTGTGAATCCCAATTATTGCTGCAGATGTACATCTGAACACAATCAGCTTATAAAGTTCTGTTGTTCATCTGTCTAAAACTGAAGACCAGAAAACAGTCTCTAAAGCGTTTAAGATTTAAAAAAACAAGCAAAAAAAAAATCAAGAATGTACAGGGAGGGAGAGAAACCACTGAGACAGATTTCTTTTTAAATTCAGTCCAGATTGGTGTTGCTCAAATGCTATTCCCAATAGCTCATAGCTCTACTGTCACCTTTGTGATAACAGTTGATGACCTCAGTCACATCATCAGCACGTTTTTCCTGCAAGAAGCCTCCCTTTCACTCACAGAAAGGTCACAGGGACCCTCAGCAGGAGGGCAGAGGGCCCTGGGCCACACAACACCTCCACCAGGCTCTTCCACCCAACAGAGGTGCCCAGGAGAGAAGCCAGAGCTACTCCCTGATGCTAGATTGGGAGAGTGGAGAGCCCCATCCTCGATCTATGGGGATGGAGGATGCGTGGAGGAATGCAGATATTTGCATCCTACTCCCTGAAGACTCATTCGGAATCAAAGTCCCATGCTCTCCTGCCATGCAGGCACAGATGGGTGCTCAGCCGGTGGTAACCTGCCTCTCCCCTGGGCTCCCAGGCACTCTGCCTGGCCACGTGCTCGTCCACTCCACGCCATTACCTAATTTTGTAGGCCTGCAGTCATCAGAGGAAGGCATGAAGCAATATGAACGACAATTAATTTTGATTAATTAATATCAAAACAGTAGCAAGTCATCTGAATTTTTGTTTCAAGCTTACACCAGCAAATTGTATTTCGCAAGGGAGCTCTCAAGCAAAAATGTGGCAGTGTACTTCTAGCAAATAACACAGATCAATACTCATCTTTTTCCAGATGCAGATTGATTAATATCCATGACATACTAACTGCAAAATGATCACGGTACAATTAATCCTCCCTGTACAACAGAAATAACCCATTAACTGAAGTAAAAATGCAGTGTGTCAACACCAAGCAAAAGCTTAGCAAGATGAAAACTGCTGAGCTTCTGTTTGAATCTGGCTGTCAATCGTAAACTTAGCAAGATAGCAAACAACCTGGATGATCCAATTGCTTTGTATAATCTCACTGAGCCCAGCACAGTCCTGGGGCTGATTTTGGGGCTGCACTGGCAGCATTTCATCCTCATCATGCCAAGGTTTCCTTGCCTACACCAGGGAGAGGCAACTGCTCTGGGAGATCTTTCTGATTCTCAATAAAAGTGTGAAAAATTCACCTTTCCAGGGAGCAAACTATTCAGTATTTGATGTGGGTTAAAACACCCTGAAAGTGAAATATTGTCAGTTAAATTAGTTGTTTCAGAGTTATATTCTTATTTGCTGAAGGAAGGAATGCTGCTCTTCAAATCAAGAGAATATAATAATACTTTCAACTCCAGGGTCCCAATGCCATAACCTGGGAAGGAAGACTGAAAGAAAATCATAGAATAATAGAGTCCTAGAATCAAAGAATCATAGAATAGTTTGGGTTGGAAGGGACCTCTAAAGGCCAACTAGACTAACCTCGCTGCCATGGGCAGGGAAATCTTCAACTAGATCAGGGTGCTCAGAATCCCATCCAACCTGGCCTTGAAAGTTTCCAGGGATGAGGCATCTACCACCTCTCTGGGCAACTTGTGCCAGTATTCCACCACTCTCATCACAAAAAATGTCTTCCTTTATATATAGTCTGAATCTACGTTTTTTTTGGTTTAAAACTATTACCCCCCGTCCTATCAAAATCATATCCGGCAGGACACTCACAGAGAAGAAAATGATTGTTACATTCTGACTTCCTCAGTCAGCCAGACAACCTTAGGAAAATGTGGGTATCAGTATCTGGCATCTTTCAGGGGATAAATTCCCCCGAGCACCCAGGCACACTGCCCAGGCTGGCCCAGCTGCAGCAGTGAGGGGCAGCTGCTGCTGCAGAGAGGTCCTGCAGTCCTGCTGGCTTCAAGAAACTGGATGCCCACAGGTGCCCCAATCAAAGAGAGTGTCATTGTCAGCCACAGACCAACAGCTAAGATTGCTGGACTCATCAATGACATAGATGTTGGCAAATTGTAATAATACTATTACAGATAATGAAGATCATAGAATGGCTTGGATTGGAAAAAAATTTAAAGATCATCTAGTTCCAACCCCCCTGCTGTGGGTAGGGACACCTTCCACTAGACCATATTGCTCAAAACCCCACCCACAGATTCTCTGGGCCTCCTGTTCTGGGGTCTCACCACCCTCACAGTGAAGAATTTCTTCCTAATATGTAACCTAAACCTACCCTCTTCCAGTTTAAAGCTGTTACCCCTTGTCCTTCCACTACATGGCCTTGTCAAAAGTCCATCTGCAGCCTTCTTGTAGGTCCTCTTCAAGTAATTGAATGTTGCTGTAAGGTCTCTCTGGAGCCTTTTCTTCTCCAGGCTGAACAACCCCAAGTCTCTCAGCCCGTCTTCACAGGAGAGTGGTTTGAACCCTCTGAGCATCTTTGTAGCCCTCCTCTGGACACTTTAATGGGTCCATGTGCTTCTGTTGGGGACCTCAGAACTGCACACAGCACTGCAGGTGGGGTCACACAAAGGCAGGGCAGAGCAGAGGGGCAGAATCCCCTCCCTTGCCCCGCTGGCCATGCTGCTTTGGGTGCAGCCCAGGATGCCACTGGCTTTCTGGGCTGTGAGTGCACATTGCCGGCTTATGTCAAGCTTCTTCATCAACCAACACCCCCAAGTTCTTCTGGTAATAATACCAGGAAAGAGGTTAAAAAGTGGGTTATTTTCACAAGGAAATAACTCAGAACAGATGACCACAGCTCAAGCCAGGGTGTATCAAAGTTGAAGTGTTCCTTATTTTGCCTGTAACCATCTTAGGTCATCCGAGCTACTCTGGGAAGAACAGTGTGACTATGAATGACCATCACCACAGGAACCATAAGGTCTTGACAACTGTGATGTCGCTTTTTGCAGCTATGGGTTGCTGGATGAGGGAAGATGCAAAACCAGAAGCTTAATGATTGAAAGCTCTGAGTTCGTGCTGTCTGGGAGTTAAGTCCTATGCTGAGAAAGCAAAAGGATCATGGGAGCACCCTCAAGCCTGACATCAGATGTGCAGTATGCAGCATCCCTCCCAAAACTGACTGCTAAGACTCCAGTTTCACTCTGGTGGAGGTAGTAATCACTGGCAAAAAAAACAGAAAAAGTGTCAAGGTGAGGGAAATATTAATATCTCCAGGTACCGAATTCCATTTTACAGCTGCTTTCTGAGCCAAACACAAACCCTGCATTAGCACTGTGAGCAGAACCACAACCAAAGAATTACAAAAACCTGGTGCAACTGTAATAAAAGCAGGAAAACTGCTTCCAAACCCATAGAAGTCAGAGGGGATTTTATTCACAATATATCTTTTAGAAGATAAAAAGCTGTTTTGACCATATTTTAATGTGTTTATCAAAGGAAAGATACAAATCCAACAATAACAACCCAAATTTATCACAGATGGAAAATGGGAATCAAAGGGTTTTGCACAGAAATCTGTTGAAGTCAGGTTCTGTTTAGACAGTAATTCCTGCAAAGAATCAAACCATTTTCCTCTCCAGTTTTAACTTGGATTGAGCTCTAGGCGTTGGAAGCCATCTGTCCTTGAAAATCCAATGCAGACAGAAAACAATCCTGACTGACTTGAACCACAAATACATGGTTATTTCAGTACGCATCAACAAAAAAAGTGTTGGGGTCAAATCATCCCAAGACTATTTCACCATGAAATGACTACACAACCATTTAGACATTTGTAAGAGTGTGTCTGACAAAGTACAGACGCAGTTAAAATGTCAGGTTGTGTGAAAGTCATGTTGTATATCAAAATGTATCTATTACTGCCCAGGAAGGTGAGCAAAGGAGCAAGGGAGGCTCCACTTCCACTGGCTCAGGAATGGTTGTGATCACTTAAGCAACAGGGACCACGCCTTGACATCTTTCAAGCAGGGAAACAGCAGCTGCATTAACTCAGAGAAACAGTCTGTTTGTCTGTCTTCTCAGAAAGAAGTGAGTCTGGGGCAGAAATTGATCACCCTGATCCTACCAACAAGCTAAAGAGCAATGCCTGGAGGTGAGGGGGCCAGGCACTGGATAACAGGGCTTGGGCAACACCTGCCTGCAGAAAGGCAGACCCTGTGGCTGATCCCTGGTGCCAGACACCACACCAGGGCTCACCTGTAAGGAAGGCTCTTCCCACACAAACCCCACAGAGGTATCCCATTTTTGGATATGAGTAGTTTCCCATTTTCAGATATGGGTAGTTTCCCATTTTTCAATTGAACACCAATATCTTATAAACATTTTTGGGAATGCTATGCATTTTCGGTGTTGTGAATATTTTTTATGCTTAACTGGCTTGAGAGTAATTTCAAGGCAATAAAACAGAAGGAAAGGCTAAAGCTCTGTACAAGTGTCCTATCTTGCCAGCACCTCCTCAGAGTATCCAGAGGGAAGCAATGCAAAGCCCCACAGAACCTAGCACAGATATATGTGTCCCCTGATGGCCAGTGACAGCCCCACCAGGCTCTTTGGCCTTCACTAGCATGCTAGGGAGTCATTGACACTCATAAGCTCTCCAAGGCATTGCTCACAATGATACTGTTTGTAAAAATCTGTATTTTCCACAAAGAGAAAAAGAGAGTTTGACTTCTTACTACTGCAAAGGACAGCATATGAGTAAACTGGTGCAAGGAACAGAAGTGGAAAGATTTGCAGGGTATTGAGTAGAGCAAGATAAAGGTTCTCAGTCAGGGGCAAAGCCAACAAACTACCTGGAAGAGCCTGAACAGTCACTCTGGATGGAGGTGAACACTGCAGTCCTCACTTCCCCAAACTGCTGCTAGGACAAAGAAAATATCTTGATGAGGATAACTGAAGTCTGATCCAATGGGGCCCAAGGAACTTCCAACACCATTGTCTTGAAAACGATCTTATGGGAACTCTTCATGTAGTATAAAAAGCAAAGCAAGTTATCAAATGCAGATGCAGACCCCAGCTCTCTTCTTCATCGATTGTCTACTAATGAAAAATAAATAGAGAAAAATAATTTTAAAATTATTTCATTTACAAGGAGACTTAATTTTTGGCCTTCAGCCAGCTTTTTTTTTCCTGAAGGAGGTACTACAGGTACCACAATCTAGACATACTACATTCCTATTTTTCATTTTCAAAATATCAGAACACATTTAACTGTGTAAATACAGCTCTCAAGATGACAAGTCATCAACATTAAGCTTTCCAGCATATAACATGCAGTATATGGTCTACTAACATGTATATACAAGGAGGGAATAATGACCTAAGCACGGCCTCACTTCTTACCAAAACCTCCTGTCACTCAAAAAGAGGATGAGATCTTCTCTGGGAACAGGGCCCTGTCACACTCGTGCCTATCTCCCACCTTCCATTGCCCAACTAGTGGCCTGTGCTACACTTAAATGGTAACTAGCACGAGGATAGGAAATGTGAATATCGAACACTTTCAGAAAGCAAACAAAGCCAACGACTGGAAACCATCCTTATTTTCTCACAGTCCACCTGGCCAGAGTCTTGCCATGTGTGAGACACAAGGAATCAGGCTTCCTGATGACAACTTCCCCAGGTATTCCAGGGAGATTCAATTGAATGCTCAGCTGATATGAGACATAAATAAGCTAGGCTTGTTCAACAAACTAAAATATTTTCATTTTTTTTAAAAAAACTAGTTTTTTCTTAAATCTGTACTTTTTAATTGAAAATAATTTCTGAAAACTTGCTGAATAAGATACTGGTTTTCTGGGATTTTTTGAGGGAAAAAAAAGAAAAGGGAGAGAGAAAAGAGACACATTGAATGTGGGGCTGGAGAGGCAAGTCATGAGCGAAAAGCATGGCTGGGAGCTGCCAGATTTGCTGAAACCTGTGTTAGCTTGTCACATGAATCAGACCACAGAATATTGAATTAGTAAGATTTGTGACTGGGAATTTGAGGAAGTTACCTGTGCTACAAAACACGTTGTGTGAATGAGATCTCCTCTGTCCTGCCAACAGAAGCATACAATGAGCCGGGGGCCGGGTCCCCCCTGCACTGCCTTTCTGGAGATGCTCTGACTGACAGCTGAGCTGGAGCCCGTCAGCCACAGGGAAAACACACACAGGAGCTACACAGCAGTCTTCTGTGTGAAACTTTCTGAAACTTAGGAAGTTGAAAAGTGAGGAGGGGGAGCTGTAAAACAACTATAAACTTTCCTTCTCCTCTTCCATCATTAAACTGACATACACACACACACACGTGCAGAGGAGCCTCAGAGTCATTCAAGCACCTGGGAGGGCTGGAGCAAAGGTCACAGAGTCCACATTTATTTACCCAGCATTTGCTGCAAGAAATACCAAAAAGGTCCACTGGCATCTGGCAGCATGAAGAGCTATCAGGCTACTGTTTTCATAGAGGTTTCCAAAACACTGGAGTACCACATAGAACCCCCTTCTTGCTGTGCCAGCCAGGATGATTGGTTGCTCTAAAAAGCTAATCAAAAATGTCACCTCCACCAGGCAATCCACAGGCAGCACGAAGGTGTCACAGCTGTCTCTACAGAGCCTTTTCCAAACCCGTTTCCCTCATGGGCAGGTGCCACGGCCAAAGTAGAGCACAGGGCTCCTCTGCCAAGCCCTGAGCAGCCTCAGAGAAGGGAAGAGCACAAGGAGCCCATTGGGCTGCGGCTTCTGTGCTGCATCCTGCACCTAGCAAGCAGTGGAGCTTGGCCGATAGTGTACTGTGGGTTTCATCTCTCAGAGCAACTCTCAGCAGCGTAATTGTTATCTCCATCTTACAGACAGGGTTTTCATTGCTAGCCACGGGGACTGAACAGGGACAAAAAGCTACATCTTGTTTGCACCAGCACTCGTGCCATCTTGAAGTTCCACAGCTGAGGAGGAGAGAGTAGGCGCCCTGAGTTCACAATGCACGTGCAGGATGCAGAGGGCTACCTACTTGCTTTACAATGCAAGCAGAAGCCAGTCAGGTGCTTCCACAGATTTAAAACAACATTGTCACATTCAAAGGATGCATGGGATCTGACAAGACACTGGACAGCCTGCTGATACCTTTCACCTTAACTTCAACAATCTCTCCTTGCAAATTTGTGTAACTATAAAACTGTTTGCTCGAACACTCAAGTGTTACAATTACCAGCTATTGTGCACCTGAATGTTTCATATAAGAACAAAATAAATCAAATTTTCCCTCTGAAATTACATTTCTGTTACAGAACCTTTGCAAAAAAATGCTTAGCAAATATCTGTGAAATTGTCTTTTATAATGTGACGTATATAATGACACTGTTTCTCTTCGGGCAAAGGCACAATGCTAACACTGAGCAAATACTAACAATGCACAGATGTGAATGGAGCTGTGAACATCAGTGCTGTCCCTTACCAAAAAAAACCCACATGAAATACTGTATCTTCATAAATCTTATGGGTTTTATGCATTGCTGCCATTGGAAAAACAACAACATATTGAGTGGTGCATTTTGAGACAGAATGAGTTTAGTCAGTCTACCTAACTTAGCTGAACTTCACCGTATGCTGATCTGAAGGCCGGTATCTATCACCCCCACTTTACGATGTGCATTACTGCCAGCATAACAAAGCAGGCAAAAGGGAGGAAATGTGTTTTAACCACAAAGTGAGAGATGTTTTCCTGATTTATTAATTATTGTGCTGCATCCAACATATTTTTCTACAAGGAAAGTCACATGGTCTTCCTTCTTTTTAAAATAAAAAATTTGTTCCGTTGTTTCTGTTGTTCCAGGAAGGTGTAAAACATTGTACCCTACTATTTTATATTTTAAAAAGGTGACCTATACTTTCCATTTCAAATGCGGTTTCTTTAATGAAAATATTGTAATGTCAGTCCATGCAAAGCAAATGCATATTAATATGCGTTTACATCTGTCTCATATTAATATTCATGCCTGAATCCACATCCCTACACAAAGCCAATTTTCTGACCATCTGTGTGATGGCTGGTGGATGCAATGAATAAATTTTATTTGTGAGGGGAGTGATAAATCATGTATCTTTCGTTTTTCACCCACAATCTCTCCTCTTAGGTGCTAAAATGTTTTCATTGTGGTTAAGAATTTTTAAGAAACCAAACTGATTAACCCCTTAGCACATCAAGTTGCTTCATTTGTCGGGTGAAAGTCCTCAAAAATCAGAGAAGCCACAATATGACTGAAAAAGTGGAACCGCAGTTTTAGGAGGTTTAATTATTTACGTTCTTGAATTATTCCTGTCTCGGAATCACACTCAGAGTTATAGTAGAGACCAATTTTCTCATACCGCAACTGAGGAGTACCTTAGTCTGCAGTTGCAGGGGGCTTGTCTTTGGAGCTAAATATGATTTCAAGTAAGACAATTGTAACCAGAACTTCAGCAAAAACTGTTTCATGTGGCTTTATTAGTGTTAAATAACCGGCTGGTTACCAGCCAAAAAAACCCGATTGCTAAAGCACCAATTCTACATCAGCTTCTGAGCTTCCAGAATACAAACTGACTGACTTTCTCAGCAAAAACAAGTCTGCTTCTAAATTCCCAAAGAATAAATTTTGACCTTGGTCACACCAATGTCCACCCAGAGTAACTTTTCTGGTAGTGAGAACAGCTTTTTACTGGAGGGTTATTCTCAGACAGTTCATAGTGTAAACATATGACAACTGCTCAAAGTCACGTGCAATAACACTCAGTTGTCGAGCGTAGATAAAAAAGACTAAACTCTCAGCGAAGCCTGGGATCCAGGCAGCTGCAAGCCTGGGAAGGTGATTAAAAAGTCTTATGTCCCAGTGCTCTCTAGCCCTTTTCACACTGGTTGGTTGGTTGGTTGGTTGGTTGGTTGGTTGGTTGGTTGGTTTTTTGAACCAGACCCCTAAACACAGACATTTGCTCTTACTCAGAAGAACAAAGTCTGAACAGACTCATTCCTGTGTCCTGCCTAAACACTGCTGTAGTTTAGTAAGATGGTACAAGAGGTGCCATGGCTTCCTCTCCTTGGGCAAACAGACCACACCTGACACAGAGAAGCAGCAGCACTGGGTTCATCTCTGAACACATCAGCTCCGGGCATATACACTGAAAAAAATGCTGAAGTAAGTAGTGCCAACACCAGTCACCTTAGGCATGGTTAAAGCATTTGCTTGACTAGTAAGAGATTTGTATTTTAAGTCTTTTTCCAGTCTACAGTGCTCAAGCCATGGCTGCTATCAGCCCAAGGGAATTCCCTGTCCTTCAGGCTGCTAACTAGTCTTCACCTTTCTCTTTTGAATCAGCTCCTCTGAAGGACATATACACACATACAAATTTCAAATCAAAACATGTTTTTGCCAATATTAGAGTAAATTTTTCCTCTTACATTCTGCAGTGACATCTGCTAACTGAAGCTATGGTGACACTATTTGGCCTGAGATACAAAATTCTTTCCTTAAAGGTGGGCTTCACGTATTTTTCTAAATACAGGTTACAGAACCAGCAAAAGGGGGAAATTATTTTTTTCTCCTTCTAATGTAGGTCAAATCATGTCAGCAGCAAATAACCTACTTTACCTTGACAATCCAGCCGTAGGTAGTTTGAAGATTATTGTGTACTGAACTGGAATCCAAAAGAGGAATTGTGAATGAGCTTCACACTTCATCAGCATAATTGGCAAGAAGTTATTTGTAGTTCAAATAAAAACATACAATTGCTAAAGAAAATCTCAAATGGCACTACAGCAAATAAGCAAGGTTGTCAGTCAATCACAATTTCCAAGAAATTGGGTTTGTGAGGAAGTGCTGGCTGAAAATGTATTTATGTCTAATATCCTTTTGTCTTAGTAAATTGTGTTCTATTTACAGCCCATCATAATGGGAAAACAGAACATTTCCAGAGACTGCAAAATCCAGAGGTTTGAATCTTTCTTCCTTCATTCCTTTTCATGAGACAAAGACAGGACAAAGAAGGAGGTGGCAACTTTCATCACGACCTTGCTACTCTGGGCCAGTAGTGGCCCTGAAAGATATTGCTGTTCTCATGAGCGTCGAGGGACATATGAGAAATGAGCTAAATTTCATCAAAGTTCCCAGTGGAAAGCATCTGTATTACAGACACTGCTAGGAACTAATTGGTTTCCATGACTAATGAAATTCATATGGAAATATTGATCAAAACACTCCCCTTAGGTTTCTGTTGAAAGTGTGTAAAATAAAGATATTTCATATAAATATATCTAATATTTTATATTGCTTCCTAATAAGTTTAAAACATAAAAATTGAATGGATAGATGTATATGAGCAACCTGATCTAGTTGAACATGTCCCTGCTCATTGCTGGGATGTTGGACTAGGTGACTTTTAAAAGTCTATCCCAACCCAAATTATACTGTAGTTCTGTGATCTTTTACCCACTTGGTAAAACAAAAAACTTTTCAAAACTGCTTTTCTCTTCTCTTATTAGTTTACTTATCACTATATCTGCTGAGACAAATGGAAAATCTCTTATTCACAAAAACAGCAATAAAACTCCTGATGTTCAAAAGGGTTATTCACATGCCAGAAGATATGAATGTTTATAGATGCTTTGTTAGGCTGTGACCTGAATTATTATTGTCACTTTTAAGGTTGCAACTGGCCAGCATAAAAGCTGTGTGTGCACAAAGGGTGCAGAATGAGCCATCAAAAGGAGCAAAAAATAAACATGGCTTGCCTAGTTTTCTGTAGCTTCCAGTTTCACCACCTCCACAGACTTTAACTAAGGGCATGATCAGCCAGAAATTTTAGAAAGGCGGAAATCAATTCTGCAATCAGAGGGCTCCCCAAATCAAGCCTAAAGGGGAATTTTCAAAGTCCCTGCAGATCCACTGTAATTGTGCTGAAAACAGACAAAAGCTGAAGAACTGCCATGGGAAAAGTCCCCGGTACCAGCATACTCCCAGAGATCCCAGGACTGCATTCAGTTCCAAATTCCTTCTCTTTAGCTACCCTGTCATTTTTTTGTCCACAGGCCCCCGCCTCCCCCCCCCAAAAAAGGCAGTAGCCTTGTATGTTCTAAGATTCAAAAGATCATTTGTGTCTAAACACCAGTAAAAGAATTATTTGCATGTTTCCAGGAATGTCAAAACAGGAGGGGTTTTTCCCCTCATGCTTTGGGCAAAAGGCATATGTACACTGTTATTCCCTCCAGGACCCTCTCAACAATTCCAGCAGCTCTCTGTGAGACTAATTAGAAGAGAAACAGCGAGGAAGCTGCTGTTAGATCAGAAATTCAAGCCTGAGTCAGACACCTCGATTTCTTCATTCCCATTCTTAATGCAAAGGTGGGACAAAGCAGGCAGTAAAGCCCTGCTTATACTCCAAACACTGTGTTTGTCTGTCCTTTGGTGCCAAAGGACCACGTGCTGAAGCTCCCACCGCATGGGAGCCAGCTGGAGAAAGAGCTGGTGGCTGCTGAGCTCCTGGCTGAGCCCCCCTTAGTCAGTGTGGGCAAGCAGCACCTCAGACCCTGCAGTCCCATGGCCAGTTCCCAGCACTGGACAGTGAGTCCAGGCTGCAGCCATAGAAGAAAGAAAGGAGTATGCAATAGTAAAATAGTTCCTCTCAGACCAATTGCATTTCTCTATAGTCTTTCTCCTCCCCAGCATCTTTGTGGGCTGTTAGAGTCTCCCTGGAGAATGAATTTTAATTTTAAAAAAGCCTCCGGTGGATAATGTGCGTATAACTCTTCCCAGAGGAGCTGCTGCACTTGCAGCAATAATATCCATCCTGAAGGCTGAAATCACTGACAAGTCGAGCTAGGTGCTCTATTTTGGCATGAGCTGCCCATCAACCCAACGCTACTATCTCCTGTCCAGTGTGATCAGTATCTATGAAGCTGCCCTCGGGACTGCAAAGACAGTTAAGAAGTTTAGAAGTCAATTAGCTGAGATAAACTGCTAACTTAATTGACTCATTCCAAGTAAACTAAGTCTATTGTGGGAAGATTTTAAAGAGCAACTGGGAATTTCTGGGATCCCACCAAACTGGTGCTGCATGAGTGCACTGAAAGACCCACTGGGGATAAGACAGGTTGAAGGGAAAAGCTTTTCCTAGGCTTCAAATCCAGTCTTTGCTATGGCTTCACAGGTAGAAATCTGCAATAATTCCCCTGGAAGTCTCCAGTACAAGATGCATTTCTGTGAAATAAGGTTGTAACAGCAAATTTTATGGGAAAGTTGGGACGCACTACCTCATCTACAGAAAATGTTTTCATAGAGTTCATCTGAGTATCAGCAAACTTCTGCCAGAAAATCTTTTCCAGCAGCGGGATAAAATTCCTGGTCAAACTGGAAAAAGGATATTGGTTCTGCATTTGTAATGGGGACACCAAGAATTGTGCAAAACTCCAGCTTCCAGACCTGCTCTGACTCACAAAAAACACAAGCACTTAAAAGAGCCTAAGAGCTGAATTTTTCAGAAGTGTCTCCAGGAATTGAGAGCCTCTGCTTGCCTCTCTGAAGGTGCTTCAATCTCTGTAAAAAAGCTGAATATTCAGAAATGTGAAATACTCCTTGAACTGGCACAGGAGGCACAGCCACATGGTCAAGGCTCTCAGCCAGTAACCTGGCACCATACATGGATGAAGGTGAGCTTCTCCCAGGCAGGTACAGTGCCCTAAACACCTTTCACAGACACATACATATATGTCTCTTTTTCCCAGAAGAAAAAAACCTTGAAAAGTTTTTGTTGCTTGCAGCACAGAACAGCAAGCCCCTTTTATCTGCAGAGGTCTTTCAGGCTGAGGAAGACAACCAAGGAGCTCACAGACATAGGTTTCCCTTCTCATCTCCTGCTCCACCAGGAGATTCTTCCTCTTGGCATGCTTGCATCTTCTTTCCATCACGCTCTTTTCACTTCTGGGCTTCTCCTTGCCGTTTGATGTTTTCGTCAGCTCTAATGCACAGGAGGTGAAGGATGAGCATCACCACTTCCCCCAGGCTACCAGTGGCCAGGCCTGCTGGAGAAAGGAGCCCTCTTGCATCCTGACCCTCTGCCACAGCTCTCTCCATGTCCAAGGGGCCAGAGCTGAGCAGCACCCTCATCCACCCCGCCCCAGCTATTCCCCTCAGCCGTGGTTCACGCTGTTCTCTCAGGCAGTGTCTCCTGTTTATCACGTAGGTACAAGGAATCTGAAGGAAGAGTGATGTTAAAAGGTTGCTGCAACATAGAAATCATTGGTGTTAAACTACAACTATTTCCTGAAGAGATACCAGCTTGTAGGATTGACCTTGTTCTCACTGGTAAGGAAGGCAAATGTTCAGTCAGCACTCCTTCTCTAGCTGAATAATGGTCAGGTAACATACAGGCTGGGGAACTTCTGGAAACAGGTAAAATTTAACTGCTAAAAAAAAGACATTTTAAATGGAGAAAAGGGTGAAAATTAATAATGCTTGTCTGTCCATGTTTGTTTTTAAAGCACACCTCTTCCTCTGTCAGAAATTCTGAATTCTCAAAATGCTCATCTTGCCTCTGCCTATATTTTTTTTCTTCAAAACCATTGCCAGTTTTCTCTTCCACCTCCTCACCACAGGGGATCTGCATGTGAGGACACTGTGCTATCAGTCCAGTGTATTTGACTGTCCTTAGTGCTATGACAATTCTGAGGGCAGGCAGAAGTTCTCAGATAGAAAGTGTCACCATCGAAAAATGTAGAAAAATAGTTCGTGTAAATGACAGAACTCAAAAGTCTTTCAAAACTGCCTTCTTACCTGTAGGGAGACACCCAGCCTTTGTATTCAACTATGATCTCAACAAGATTTCCAATTTTTTAAATGAAATATTTCTATTATTTCTCAAATAAATTCTTCATCATTTCCCAAAAGTGGGAAATACTCAGACTCCCTCTTTCTATTCCCCAAACCAACTTAGTTATTTTTCCAGATCGTGGAATTTCTCAAAGATGGCAAACACTCAGAACAAATCTTAGCAACTAATTAACCCTTCCCTGTTTCACCATCAGTCACAATTTCTACAGCATTAATCTCATGCCTGTGTCCAGGGAATTGCATTTCTCGATGCTGCATTAAATCCATGGAAATAGTTTGGAGAATCATAAGGTCTTAAAACTTTAAAACCATTTAAACTCAGTCAGATACAGCTTGGGATGGGGATTCTCAGATGTGGAGTTCTGTGTAGTTCCACTCACTTGCTGGACCAATGTCAAACTATGAGCCAGCACAAAATCCAGTTTGTAGTTACTGCATCTCCAGATGATTATCCAAATAAAGCTTAATTTTTAATTCAAAAGCAGAAAGGTCTGAAGGGTCCTTTTTTTGAGAAGGGCTGGATTGTTCTTAGAAGAAGTCTAGAAATATAGTCTTTATTTTAGATGTTCCTCATAATGCTTCACTAGTTGCAAAATGATATTAATAAGAATCAGTTCTAGAATGAGATCACTTCATTTTTATTAGTCAGTATAAATTATCTCCTTACTACCCTGTTTCTGACAGATCTTGGGTTTTCAGCTAACAAGCACCAAAACCTGTCTCACCAGCACTGAGCAATAACGTCCTGAATAATCGCAGGAACTCATTTATCACTAAAACGTCATATCTCAAAATCAGCTGCCGTATCACTTGGCATGTAGAAATAATTGTATTATATTTAACCCCTCAGTAACTCATCTACCTAAGTCGTTTCCAAATTATATGTTCCCTTCTCCTAGGCTTTCATTAGACTGACAAATATCTGTGTCACTATGTGAGCTACAAGTTCGTTGGAACAAGCGGTCTTCATTGCAGTGTTATTGCCAGCTGGTGGCAGAAGCAGGATGAGTGATTTGTTTGCTTTGTGAGGCTGGCTTTCATTGTCCTGAATTCAACACTAACATCTTGCTAATCCTGCATTTAAATCTACGGACACTAATGCGCCCCTTTTTGGATCTCCTCATTGAAGTATCAAAGGCTTAGAAAGGCTAACAATAATTTCTCCATCTGTAGGGTTCAAAAAAACCTGAGGATTAAAATCTTTGCCGTGGATAGGTTGTAAATTATGTATTTCTCTGGACATTACTATGAGTAATTCTGCTTTGCAATGGAGTGCTATGATCCAAAGTCAGAACAACATTAAAGGATTAATTTCCTTCTTGATTCATTATTGCGTGGTTTTTTTCCTTTTTTCTTATGTTTCTACTCTGCTTATGTACTAAAAATGTTTTATTCATAGATCCTTACATAATTTTCCATGACCACGGCACAAGACACATTTGAATGCCTTGATGTTTCAAACACACATCTCATTTTATAGTTTAGGATTACACAGCCCATAACTGCACTGTGTTCTTTTATTCTGGTGATATGACACCAAAACAATTGTATAAGTACAAATTGAAATTTTGCAGCATAACACTCACTTTCCTGTTACAAAATATCCAGATGAAAGACTGGGCTGGTTGCTCTATAATGCTCTTTTTGGGAATGACTTTTGCTCAGAGTTTTTCACTTTTCCGTCTTTCATATCCACAAAGTTAAAAGACAGAAGTGGGAGGGGAGCAGGAGGAAATACTGGAAACCCACATCAAAATTTTCGAGGGATTGTAATACCTCTCATTGACAGCTTTTTCATCACAATGCCAATTATGATCAATATAAAAGTTATTTGTGCCTGGATAAGAATTTCCAGTGCAGTTGGACTGGCACAGGATTCTTCTAAAGCACTCCTCCAAATGTACAGTCATAGCATAAAATAAACCCTCTAATTAGTTCTGGTACAACATTGCTCTCTATTCCGGTTTACTGGTAAAGTTAAGTGATGGTGTGTGCTTATTTTGAATACATTAAACACTTTGTTCTCATCAGATTCTACGCACATTTCACAGAGGAACATACATCTGCTCCATCAGTGGTATAAAATGGGTATTTCCTCAGGGGTGTGTATAAATCTCTGCATCTGCCTGAGATTTGCATAGATGCTGGTACATAGGTCACTTGTGCACTTACTTTCTCTGTGATCTGGGAGTAATGCTGGTTAGCTCTCAATGCTGCAGTGAGATCACAGACGTTTTTTGCTTACATATGTAGAGCTTTATTCTGTTATGCATAAGGCTCTGTGCTGCATTCCTGCTTTTTACATATGTAGAATTAAAAGCTTCCTTTGTATGGTATTGGTGTTTATGCACCCAATTAGTTTCAGGTGTTATGTTAAATTTATAATTCACATATTTTGTCCATCAATGAATTATAACTAGTCTGTATGTTGAAAATATTTGTCACAGAAAAGCACCCTTTTGTGTAGCCTATTGTCTTACATTAACTCACTTTTTTCTCAAGGAATTCCCCCTGCAGCAATCCCCACTGTAAGCCATTAGCTGTGCACATCTGCCCACTCTAATGACCACTCTAGTGTACACATACCTGACTGCCATCTAATTTAGACATCACCCATAGGACACTAATACTAATGTCTCCTGGGCCAGCTAAGTCCTGGATTATTGACTAGCTACAGTTATCACTTCATTTGGTCTTTGGAGGTGAACCAAGTGCACCTGAGGTCATAAATAGGTCAAATGATTATACAGCTTGTGAAGGATTCAGGTGGTTTTTTTACCCTAACAAGAACCAAAAATATACTTTCTAATTTGTTTTGACGGGGGATCCAATTGCTTTGCCTTTATGCAATATCCCCTTTGTGTAGCTATGAAAATGCAGCCAATTAGGCATAAAATTCTTTTTTCCGTATGAGCAGCAAGTTAAACAAATTGATGCCATTTAAAATTAACACAGAAAAAGGAAACAAAATTGTTGGCATCAAATATCCAATAATCAATCTTTTATTTTATAAAGAAAAGAAAAAGGAAGAAATCAGTGCTGCTATTTCTAATTAAAGTAGTAAATAGATATGTGATAAACAATGAGGGTTATGATTGCTGCCTATAAATATGTTGTGAGGAGGTAAACACATGGAGAAGAAAGAGCTATTTAAGCTAAAGGAAAATGGTGGCATGAGAACAAATGGGTATAAATTGTTCTTGAATACGTAAGATTGGATTTAGAAGAACATTTTGAGCCGTTGGAAGAAAGGGTTCCTGAACAGCCCTCTAATTAATATTCAAGTGGGGGAAAAAATACATAAGTGGGGTAAATTGAAGCTTATTAAATAAATTCTATAACCTGTGTTCATCTGAGAGCAAGGGATTCCATACAGTAATCAAGAATTTCCCGTTCAGTCTAAATTTGTAAAAACGGTATTTGCACACTAGGCCAAATTCAGATCTTTTGCACAGCTCAAAGCAGTATTTGTACCACTGCACATTTTTACATTGAAAGCAAATCCACCTCTCTCTAGAAAAGAAAGAAATCACCTTCTTCCCAAAACCAACAGACAAATTTGAGTTAATACTGGTTCTGAATTTGGCCCAGTGAGGAATAGATTCAAATGTTCATGTTTGTAATCAAAGCTGTCTGGTACAGAACCTTTTGGGGTAAATACTCAGTTGTAGCAAGTAAATGTGGGAGAACAGAAAATTCTGGGTTTTCTCCTTCTGTGGATATTTACATGCATGTTAGCCCACTGGGAGGACTGACATAGTGAGGACCACATTAGAATGCAGCCTGGATTTTGACAGCTATAAATTTATGAGAGAAGATAAAACACATGCTTAAGAAACAATTTATTTTTGTATAAAAAATGTGGTGGTTGGACACACAAACAAATGTGAGTTTTCATGTAAATCAGCAAATCTACTCAAGAGCTGAGTGTGCTTGATCCTATACATCTCAAACCCCATTGCCTTCAATGTGAGCTTGGCACTTACAAACAATGTTTATAAACGGATCCATGCCAAGATGCCTGCATTAAAAAATGTGAGTGCATGCTGTGTTATAACATTTTGAAAACAAACTATAAAGGTAAAAGAAAAATAATGTACCAACTCCTCTATTCATTTTTGCATCAGAGTAAGAAGCAGATATATGGTTTTCTTCAACCAACTTTCTACAAAAACCTGTACTACAGAAAAAAAAGGTCAATGCTACAAAATTAGGTGTTTTCCTTTCAAATTGTGCTACTTTCACCTAATGTTATCAACTATTGTACTAAACATTGTGTAAAATCTGGGAAAGGATAGTCATTTATACACATTTCTTTTTTAGGTGTTTTTCATCGTATGAAAAGTCATCGGCGACCTGCCCCTTGCCTGCCTTTGACGCTGAGTGAAAGTTGGTGACTGCTGAAGTACCGACACAAGAGGGGATGAAGGAGGCAGCTGCCTAATCCGCTGATCCTTGGGAGAGCTGGCTGAGATGTGGCGAGACATCCAGGAGCCGCTCCAAATGTGACCCTCCCTTTTTCTCATCGCACACAGAAAGTATCACAATAAATGGGGAGCAATGAGACTTTAAAAAACAAAACCAGGAAGAGGAGTAATATTGTTACAAACAGCAGCGGCATCCCCAGAGTACCACCGCAGCTCAGAGAACTGTTGTTCTGGGAATTGCTTTGCTATTAGTACTAAAAATTAAGCAGTCTCACTAGATGCAGCTAACAGTTTTTAAACTGTCAAAGTGTTTCATATACAGTATCTCTGTTTCCCAATTCCATTCCTCATTAACAAAGCAAGGAAAAAAAATGACTGCATTAATTAGTTCTCCTTCAGCTTTCTTTTTTTCTTCTAATTACACTGGCTCCTCTCCCCTTGCCCGTATACATCAAAAAAATGCCACCACATGGAGGGGGGAGATTTGTGCAAGCCTTGGCTGAAGGATCAGGCCCAGTGTTGGAGCAAGCACTGATTCATTCTTTGTCCTTCACAACAGAGCACCAGAGGTTGCAGCCTGTCCCTTGAACACAGGAACACCGATTGGGCCCAATGCACTGGGTCAGCGTACCTAACAATCTGCACTGGTTTTGGCTGGCGTAGAGTTAATTTTCTTAATAGTGGCTGGTATGGGGCAGTGTTTTGGTTACGTGATGAAAAGTGTTGACAACACAGGGATGTTTTAGCTATGGCTGAGTGGGGCTCACAGAGGCACAGCCTTTTCTGCTTCTCACCCCACCTCACCAGTGAGGAGCACGGGGATGCACAGGGGCTGGGAAGGGATACAATTGGGACAGCTGTCCCCAGCTGACCAAAGAAATATTCCACACCATATAGCAATCATGCTCAGCAATAAAACTGGGCAGAAGTGGAGCTTGGTGGAGACTGATGTTGCTCTGGGCACCAACCAGTTTGTGGTAAGAAATTCTTTGCTTTTTCATCGTTTGTGTTTCTCAGCAGAGTGGGTTGGGGGGGGGGGGGGAGGGAGAGGGAGGGATTCCTTCCTCTTTTATTTTTTAATTCCTTTGTTTTATTGTGGGAGCAGTGGGGGTGGGGTGGTGTTAAATATTATTAAACTGCAGCCCGGCTTTGTCTCAATCCACAAGTTTTCCCACTTTACCCTTCCCTACATCCCGCGGGGCGGGGGGGTGAGCAAGCAGCTGTGTGTTGCTTTGCTGTGTACCGGGGTTAAGCCACAGAACCACGGCAGGGCTCTGCTCCTTGCTCGTGCCCGGCTTTCTCCCCCAGCCGTGCTCTGCTGCTGCTGAGCGCAACAGCCTCAGCAAGGCAAACCACTGCAGGGGAAACACCGCAACCTCCAGCAGCTCCTGCTTCCCCACGCACCTGCAGTAGCAGGTGTGCACGGGCTGGTCACACACTCACCAGCATGTTTTGTGCACACAGGCTCCAGCCTTGTTAAGGCTTTTGTTAACACCAAGGTGAAATAAGGATAATGCCCTTTCATCAGTGTTTTCCTCGGTCTTATCTTCCTTTCTTCTCCTCAACCACAAAAAGACTGTTCTCCAGACACTACTTTGACAGTGAGTATTTTACAGGGGAAGAGAGATGGAAGAAATTGTTACTATTTTACAATTATCTTTACAATATAGTAAGCACGTGCAAGGTGAAAGGCTGAGCAATGACAACAGTACAGATGCAGCTGCTGCCTGCACCTCACATCACTTTTTCAGCCCGTCCTCACACAGCCTGTTGGTTTGACTTCCAAAAATTCTCACTTAAATATCTATGTACTAAAAAACCTCTCATTTGCCAAGAAAAGAAAGCTCATTTGCACTGCACAATGCCGATTGTAATTTGATTCCACCAACTTGAGATGTTTGCTGCATTGCACAGACACCTGTGCGATGAACCAGCCGCCTCTCTCGCTGACATGTACACACAATGTGCACCTGCAAATCCCCATCTCTCCTTTCAGGAAGAAATGTACAGCATTAAAGTGCAGGCATCTTCCAGAATTTTTAGAAAGGACTCAAATCCACAAACTGAACTCATGGGATGATGCCTGAGTAGAAAAGTCTTTGGTGCTATTTCATCATTAGTCTGATTCTTAAGAGGGACAACATGAGCTCTAGTTTGCACTAACTGGGTAAATGATCTTAACAAGAGTGATGTCTGTGCATTCAAAACTGGATTTTATGCAAACTACTGTCACTGAGGCCAGCCAGGCACTGGATGGTTTGATGGCTGTTTAATTGATTGAGCCACTTTTTATCTGGTAACTAAATCAGGAGTAGTTCCACATGACATTATTAGTTCTCTAAGCATCCTGTTAAATTTGCTGCTTTGCTGTCCTGTGAGTGCTCATCCCTCCTTTCCACTCAAAAAATAAATGTCTGGAGAGCAGACAAATTGTATTGTTTGTGTGGGCTGTCAGAGGATCCAGGGACCACGGCAGAAGTGCTCTCTGGTGTCTTCATCTGCCCATGAAGGCATTTCTTTCCTCAGCATGCACAGGGGTGTGCCTGACAGCAGCCCCCCTTCAAGAGCAGATGCAGGACAAGGCTTTTGCTCTGTCCCCCATCGCTGCTGGGAAGGCACAGACAGCCCTGTTTAAGCCCCTGCCTCCAGATCTGCCGTCTTCCCCTGTCCTTGCTCCTGCCTGCTGGGGCCTCTTGCCTCGGGAAAAGGGAGAGGAAAGGAGAGGGGTCACAAAGGACATCTTCAGGGAGCAAGACAACCCTGCTAGCATGCCTCAGCCTGAGCTGAGCTCTCCTTCCCATCCCATGCCTGGGCAGTCACTAGTCATTCACTTCCACTTACAGTCACTGTACACGTCTTCTGCTGCCCTGCCTCTGGCTATGGTTAGCCAAGTTCTCGGTCTTTAGGCAAAAGATGTGACAGAATGCATTAGATTTCAATAGAAAAGCCTCTTGATGGAGTTCATTGTGAAACTTTTTAAAGTTTTTGGACGAAGAGTCATGCAACCAAAAAAATGACCTCTTATAGCACAGAATATCCTCATTGGCTTTAGAAATGTTTTTTAGATCTGAGCTTTAAAAATGCAGGCCTTTCAAGAAAAATACATTGATTATTTTATTTTCTGTTTATGTCCCAGTTTAATTTAAACAGGGTATTACAATCATACTGCTGCTTTGATATGCTAAGTACCTGTCAGCTCAGCAGTGCAAAATAGTTTAAAGAAGCATTCTTATATACATAACAATACAATATTTAAATAGCATTTAGTTTAATCAACAGCAAAAACTAAATCTAATATTGCAATACTATTAGATGCATAAATCTGCACCTGCCATTCTCTAAGTTCCAGCTCAGTATGTTGAATTCTGCACAATCAGGAATTTATAAGACCTAAAAACAGAGCACTTTACTCTTCAAGTTTTGATATCATAAGGAAGGCAACTGATTTAACAAATGTGCTAGATTTTATTCTTTCTTGCAAAAAGAAAAATCTACAGTAACCTGAAAAGAGTTTCATCATCCAGAACTTTCAGTGCAATCGAAAGCAGAATGTATCTAGTTCTGCATGTTACCTTGTCTCATGATTGATGATTTTTTTAGCATTTTTGTACTGTTCTGTTTCATTTCTTAATTTTTTTTTTCCCCAAAAGAAATCGAGTAACACAATTGTTGAACCTTCTTTGCCCATTACTATTGCTGATATCTGCACTCCATGAAAAGTAACAAATTTAGTCAAGGAGAGAGGAGCAGAAAGTTAATTTTCCTTTTCCCCACGAAACTAACAGAAATACTTATCAACAAGAGAAGATTGCTGGGAACTAAAACCCTGAATTCCTTCCCTGGTGTGAGAACTACAAAGCTCTTCAGCTATGATTAATGAGAGGTCTAGGTCAGAGCTTGTAGTGATGACAACAAGTTAGTGAACAATAAGGGAGTGATCTTACGAAGTACGGGAGTATTTCTTACAGTGTGTTTCCTAAGCTGCACACATCACATTTAATAAACAGCTGATCTAAGTGAGAATGGCTCAGGAAACGTTGCCTTTTTGAGGACAAGAACACAAGGTATCTTCACACTACCTCACACTCGTATTTGTTCAACATCATTTACACCTTCACCATGAGATTTAACTTTCCTCTGTCCCACCAAGCACTCTCCTGAAATTATCTACATTCTTCACTTCACTTCACTTGCCATTCTCAACAATCCAGTCCCCAAGGTCCAACTAGCTGCCTGTGGCTCAGGTCCAGTCCACAAGTGTTTTCCATCCAACATATTATATCTTTCCTAGACAAGACCAAGATGCAAGTTCAAGCAGCAAACACTATTCAAACAATGAGAATTTTCTCTCTCCATGTTTCCTACTGGGTCAGGTAATGTTTGGGAGGTAAAACATTTCTATGGTGTCTAGACTGTCCTAAAGTATGTTGACAACCAAAGAGACAGATTTGTGTACAGAACAGATACATAACCTGCTAATTCCCTTAATGACTTTTGATACTGACAATTTGTTGTACATTTAAGGTATTTTTAACAAATAAATAATTATAAATAATGTTCCTGCATAACAAAGTTCCTGTTTTGTCTGCATTTAAGTTAGTTGTTGCAGTTTTGTTCTCCTTGGGACAAGGGAGTCATTAACATAAATTTTTTTGTCTGCTTGTCTATGAACCAGGATGAAAAACAGTAGCTCAAAGAGATTAACTTCTGGTTTTGGTAACAAAATCCTGAAATAGGCCAGGTTTACAAAGCAACCTATGGGTTGCTTTTTATTTTAGTTAAATAACACCCTAATGCAATTTAGTTCAAACCTATTGGTGTAGAATAGCCACTCTTTTTTTCCCCCTTGTTTTGTCTTTCCACTTTCTTACCCTCGGCCATGATAATTCCACCTTCCAGCTGATGTATTAACAAAACACAACTCTCTCGTTCCAAGTGTATTTCCCATTCCAAACAGATGCTTCTAGTTTTAGTGATTTGACTAATAAGATCATACTAACTGGCTGTATTGTTCCTGCTTGTTTTCCTTTTAGTCACAGGGAGTATTTGGAAAAGCTGGACAATCCTAAATAATTTTGATAGCCAAATCCCCCACCTATATTGCTGTTTGATCTCTTTAAGCACTTATATACATTCTCTCTTATCTATTTTGCACTTAAGCAAACCCAGCAATGCTTCCCAAAACCACACTATAACGATTCCCATTACTTTAATAAAAACCCTTCCTTTCTGTAACTTTGCAAAGTCTCTGAATCCCTTCAAAAATCCAGACTGAAACTTCATTTGCTTCATTTTGTAGTAAAAATGCTAAAGCCACATTTTGAATTGTTCATGCTTTTTCCCCTTCAATTTTTTCCTCTTCCTCTTTCATTTCTACTTCCTTTTCTGCTTTTGAAATCAAATCATACAAGACTCAGATTATGTGAGTAGTCAAATAGATTGCATTCATATCAGCTTTATCTTATCAGGGAAAACATGTAATAGTACCCCGGTTCTTTCCCTCACCACCTCTTTTAAGCATGACCTAATCAGGACTCATCATAGGTACCAGAGCTACTGTCTAAAGGCTGTGCCAGCTGTACCAGCTAATAACAAGTATCACTGCAGTCACAGTCACCTGTTTGGTGTTCAGGCTCAGGAGACAAGAAATGGGTGAATTCTACATTGCTCCAGTTAGAGCAAGGTGGGATCTATCAACTAGCCCTTCCTTTGATGAACAATGTTGAAGTCTCCCAGGCTTAGATCTGGAATGGTGTCACTACAGGTTTTTCCAAAAAGTTATACTGTGCTTAGCTTCGTTCTTTTAACTCTTGGTCACTGACAACCTTCCAGTTACTAGTCTCTCCTGCAGCCCTGTGCCGCTCAGTAAGCTGTCTCTCCTCCCAGTTCTTCCCTTACTGACAATTTTCAGCCCATCACCAACATACATCTATCTCTCTGAACAAATCTACTTCTCTCTTGAATCCATCTAGGAATTTTGCTAACAGTACTCACAGAAAAAAAATTATATAGCAATAAACTTTTTAATCTTATGTAGGTCTCGATATGTACAAAAGCTTACAATACATCAGTCCTGTCTGCACTGTGCAGATGCCTAGACCACTCAACACTTACTTTCCAGCCAGACTCTAACCTTTTTCATTCCTGGCTTACTCATTTTATTTCTTGCTTTTGTAATACTTCACTTCTGGTCTCCTGTATGTGATATATTTTTTATAACTCTTGCAGATACAACCTTTGTGCAGCAGCTAAACTTGTTTCTCAAAATCACCCTGATCTGCAATTGAAACATGTTTATTTTCACAGCAAAACTTAGTCACTCCAAAATTATTTCAAGTCTCCAGCTTCAGAACTACAATAAAAATCCCCGTAATATCTGTTTTCTTCCACAATGTTACCTGACAGTCTGCAAGTTTAAAATTATATTGAATTTGCTCGTACCTAATGTCCTACAAATACCTGTAAGATTATTCCAGGTTCTGTCTGCAGAAAAAATCTGCAGAGTGGCACTATTTATTAACCTCTGTTTACTGATTCAGCAACAGCAGTAAGTGTTCAGATTCTTACTTACTACATTGAAATAAATTAATAGATTTACTCTCAGCTCCACCACTTTAACACAAGTCACAAAGCCTGACCTGAGTATGTAGCATCTCAAGAGAATCTATAACATGGAAAAAACCAGAAGATGAGCTGGCTTTTCTCCAAGAGGAAAGCTAAGTGCCAAAAGAACAGGCAATATTACCAGTATCAAAATGTTTATCACTTTATTTTATTCTCAGCTCTGCCCAGGATCTGCTGGATCTAGCTAAGGAAAAGCTGCTGCACAGAATCAGGTTTGACTCCATGACTCCGGATCTACTTCTTCTCCACTTCTAATTCCACTACTGTTAAAAAGACACTTTGAGCCACTCAGATTTTATATTTGCTGGCCTAAAATCTAAAGGAACATCTGCTCTTAAAGGACAACCCCTGCACAGAAAAGCCTCCTTAGGCATAGCAGATCTCCATAATCCTGCACACATTGGAAACAAAGACCATAGTAAAACTAATTAGAAGCCAGACTGGTCCAACTCCTCAGCAGAAGAGGCTGCATGTCTCTAGAGCACAGCCTCTGCTAACAGAGCAAGCCATGCTACACTTACTTAAAATTATGCAAATAAAACCATTTATTAATTTAATTAGTTCTTTATCACCACAAAAGTACTACTATACTTATATTCTCTTTTATTCAAAAACTGTGTTCACAGCTTCTGAAAATGTGCTGTTATTTCATCCTCACACAGAAGTTTTACTCGTAATAAAGTAAGGAGAGACTTTTGAAGACTCTGTAATGGCTTGAAAAAGGAACCTTTGTATTTAAAATTCTAATTATGCTATTAGATAACTTAAGACCATTCTAGAAGACCTATTATTACCTCCTGTGCACATAGCATAAAACTGGATTTCAGCTTAAAAAAAAAGTCATCAAATTCAGATAGAAAAGGACTGCCTGTGAGAATGGTGCTATAAATGTACTTTTAATCACAGGCATCATGATAGCAATAAGACTTGAGACAACAAACCAGTCTGTTGGCCATCCAGCCCCTCTTTTCTCCTGGATATCCCAGCAGGAGTACTAGTTAAGTAACTCTGGTTAGCATAAGACTTTGCAGGCAATGACATAAGATGCTATAATGTTCATGGGTATGTGACAACAATAAATTTCAGTCATCCAGAATACGGATTTGAACAGATCTGCAAACAAAGTCCTTTGTACTCCTCAAATTCTCTAAGGCACCTACACCACCAGCCACTTTCAACACAAGTGTGTACTTGTACCACCTAAAACTTAGTTTAGCACTGTATATTCAGTGGAAGGAAACAAGCTCTTCAAGGGGGTGAATTCTAAGGAACAACATATGAGTTATACCAAGTCACAAGAAGAAGCATTTAGACTTTAAATGCTGTACTCCAGGCCTAAGTTGTAACTTCAATAGAAGCTTTTACAAAAGGCAGTCACCCTTTGGTGACTTTGTACCCTGTGTTGTTGCTCAGTGAAATCAGTGGGGAAATTCTGCATCCATTAAAGGCAATAAAATTTCCCTACAACACCAACAGCCTTTCACTTGGTTAGCTCTGAAACAGTTCATGGTTGGAAAGTTATCCAGCCCTAAAATCTGAAAGCTAGGGCTTGAGACAGAAGCCACGTACCCATTACTACTGCACGCAATTCAATAAAACAGCAGGAGAACACATCTTTGTAAATATTTTTCCAGATAATAATAGAAAATCCTTACAAGTGATTCCAAACTTTTTCATGCTTAAATGGTATAAATCTGAAGTAACTCCACTGGAATTCATGGAGCTTCAGGGCTGTAAAATCTGTATTGGTGATCAGAGACTCAAATGTATTCATTTTTTGGCATACATACCAACTCTTCCTTATGTATCTGACTAAACTGATAGGTGTAATTTAACCAAGAGAATAAGCATTATTTGAATTTATAGGCTAAATGATTGCATGTCCTGGGAAATACTTCTAGCAGGTGCACTTTCATCTAAAGCAGATCTAGCTGGAGCATCATTGCTAAGATTGTTGGCACCTGGCTCTTTATCGTATAACAATCTAGGAAGAGTTATGGCAAAAGAACAAATTGATGTTGGAGCAGACAATGTGCATTAGACTCTGGGTAAGTGTAAACCCAACATATCCAGCTGCATTCTAGGCATTAAAGAGTTATATATACCCAGTGGAAGTGTACCATGATTCTGGCAGAAGTTCAAGAATCTCTGAACTTATATAACCCCCAGAAGACTTGTTAAATAACCAAAGTGGATGAAAAAAGGGTTAGTATATCAGTCATTTTTTTGTTCTTATATAACAGGGCTTCTTTAAGCGATGAAACTGAATTTTCACTATGAAAACCCTAAATTACCTTCCAAAGACAAGACTGGCAGAAAAGCCACACTGGAACAATCTCAGGAAAAAAAATTAGTCTAAAAGGTGAAACAGAAAGTTAATGAGTTAAACAAAGAGAAAAATACATAGTAATGGATACAATATCAAATGTATTTGAAAAGGGGCATAACCCCAAGAGTTACTCAGGGACAGTGAAACTGATAGCAGACAGAACAGAATTAAATACAACACAATACAGTACATAATTTTTGCATTCAGTAAGTTAATAAGTACTTTATTGGTATAAACTGTCCATTCACATTTTCTCCCAATTTCCTGTTCTGTTCCTTGTGTCACATATGCAGCACGTGGCAGCACCAATGCTTGACTTTGCAAGAGAAAAATGCTCAAGAAAAAAGTTATTACACTAACTGCAACCCATGTCAGCTGCCACCTGTTTGTCCCACCTTCCTTGAAGGCCGTCCTTTAATAAATGAGACTATTACCAACATCAAGGCCTGGCATGGCCTGTGTCTATGCCACTTAAGGCTTACTGGGAGGTGCCCAGTAATGCACCCAATGGTGGCCAAGACAGAGGCATTTAAGACTCGAGCAACTGTGGGTGACTGATCAGCCAAAGAAAACCATACCATTGATATTTTTCCTTCTTCCAATTCATTCCAGTATCTACCACTGTGATACACAATTATCAAGGCCATTCTGGCTGCTTCTATAGCATTTCTGATAGTTATTGAAAATCCGTGTGTTCTAATATTTCTTTTACATCAGATAATTTCATATTAGTTGCATTTGAGGTTATATTTTGATGCTGGGTACAGTATTTAATGACTAATAAACCAGAAAACACAGGTGGTTTATACCAAAAAAGCATCCAATAACTGCTACATTGGAGTCAGTAAACACAGTTTGATTGGAAATGTCATTAATTAAATCAGATTCACACATTGTTCTGAAACACACACATCTTTTTCACACACATCCTTTTCATACATAAGCTAATACTTCTGCAGAGTGATCTTAAAATGACACACCAGGCAATCATTTAACTGAGAACTTGATCCTGGATAAAAGTGAATCGTTTCCATCAAGTCTGTGCTTACCACTCTTTATCCATAGCTGAATCCAGCACAGTCCTTCTGATCTCAGTGGGGAGGATGGTCTCCATCTCAGCACACATGCTGCAAGTGCTGTTTGCAACCAAGAACAAGAGACTTTGGTTGTGTTTTTGTTTTTACTTTCTGTCCTTCCAGTACTTTCAATAATAGTAGATCTTTTCATTTGTGGATTGATTTTTTTTTTTCCCAGACAGGCAACATATCTCCAATGAATCAGTGTTCCAGTACTGTGGCTTGGCTTCTGTTCAGTAAGGAGGACTTAGAGATCTTGCACAACACTGTAGGGGCTCCAGCATTCATGCTACTGACCTGCCAGAGTTCCCTGTTTCCTGCTCCTCTCAGTGCCATGGCCAGCGAGTAGGATCAGCCAGACTTCATATATGAAGCAGCTGTGTTCAGAGTAGGCAGAAGAGATGTGTCATGTAGCCTGAGTGTTAAATATTGGACAAGTTTAAGCACACTTTTAAAAATTTTATTTTCATATTTCCCATATCTTTTCATGTAGCCTTTATACCTTGACCAATATGTGCTACTCTTTATCTGTCTTTTATTTAAATATGTCCTGGATTCCAACTCCTTTGTCAGACTGTCTTTTCAACTGAGAACTATTACTTTTCCTGCTAAACTTCTCACAGGTGCGTAAATTTAGTCAGGTGCATTGTATCCTCAGTGCTATACATGTACCAACAACCACAGGAAACCCTGAAATCACAAATTTGAAAGTACTTGCACTCAAACAAGGCCAGAGATGCTGTGATATTTATCATTTTCTCTGTCTCAGTCAGGCTACATTTTGATTTTTCTCCAAAATGAAAGTCAAATCCTCAGCTTCATGATCTTTTCCATGTGTTTGAATTTGAAAAATAGAACATGTTTTTCCGGTCTTTCTTCCCCTTTTTAGATTTAGCTGGTGGGGCTGGCCTATTTGACACTTCTAAGAAGTCTCATCCCCTGAAGCATCAGCATGTGTTTTTTTTCCTTTGACTCTCTATTACTCAGTCTCCAATATTTCATTCTGCCAGGTGCAACAAGCACGCTACTTTATCCGTCTTTTGAACATTTGCTTCTAATGTATGCTCGGCTACCTGGTGGTGTGTAGCTGACACTGTCTTTAACATGCCTCGAATCCATCTGTCTGTTGGACCATATGGTTGTAATTTATTTGGCAGCCACGCTCCTAATCACAAATGGAGCATCCTCAAGTCTCTTCTATTCCAGGAGATGCAGTAGTTCCTCATTCCAGCACTAAGATCATTGGGAGATTCATTTCTCAGGCTTTCCCTTGCTGCTTTACAACCTCTTTGAGAGCCATCCTCAGCATTCAGCAGTTCTCCCTGGGGATGTCCAGCAATGCAAAGCCTTTATGCAAACCATAATGCCAGACACAATCATTTATAATTTTTCCTGTGACATACAGGCCCAAGTCATAGCCAGCTTCTGTCAGAGAAACATCTGTCCTTTCATTGTCTGAGCACCTGTGCTGGCTCTCTTCCTGTAAGTTGGAAATACTTCAGCCAATTGGTGAACCTATTGTAAGTTTGGGACAAGAAGGGTCCATTTCACAACCTGCTTTGTAGTCTAGACATTCTCTTGTGAGTTTATTACTTTTGCATGTGACTTGTAGTCATATATGTTATATTCCTAACACACATCACTATATCTTCACTTATCTTAGACGATCATGCACAACTTCATAATCTTCTCAAGGTTTTATTCATTCCTGAATTTCCCTGAGGGTTAGCACATGTTAACAACCTGATTTGCATGTTTAGGCACTGTGGAGTTTTTATCTAAGTCGATAAGCTTGTGACACCATACCACTTTCCATCCCAAACTATCCCACTAAATCAGAGAGGGTTAGATCTGGTGCTTGCAATACTATCTTGCCAAAACTCTCTGTCCTTCCTCGAGATGATGGAGCAGGCCATCTCTTAAAGACTTACAGCCTTGAATGCTGAAGCTGAAGGAGGTGTGCTATTTGCTGACCACATGCCCTTTTCCTGCAGAGCAAGAGCTAGTGCCCCACGACACAATCTGAAACAGGATCCTAGCAGCAGCTGATCCACCAAGGTGCCTTTTAAGGCTGCCATCTGTCAACCCGAACATAAAGTAACAGCAACTTTTCGTAGATCATTTTGCTAATACTTACAGTCCCCATTACACACCCCGTGTGAGGTATTCCCCCTCCATCATCATCTGAGCCACCTACAAACCAACCAACACACCCTTTAATTTTTTGGCTTTGTCACTTTTACAGTACCATCCAAAAAGAGTAGTTTCTGTGGTTTTGGTTTGGGAAGGAAGCCCTCATAGCCTTACATTGCTTTTTCTTCCTCTATTAAAAAATCAAAGACAGAGACAGCGATGGAGAGAGATCCTGACCTTCTCCACTTTGTTCAGCTGAGGTAGTGGCCGCTTGGTTATCCCAGGGTTTGATGTGACTCTTACGAGCCTTTCCTGACAGCAGATGCATCACCAGGTGTGTCACAGGTGCCTCTTTGCATGCCATAGCTGACTTGGTGGGAGGCATATAGATTTGAAGCGTGAATTGCTAACTTCCAGTTATTTCCAATCTATTTTATAGTAATGTACGAGGAGATAAGTGCTCCTATTTCAAAACAAAGTTATCTTGGTGCTTCCACCTTCCTCGCATTCAGAGAAGGAAACAGTGATCCTTCAAACCCCTAGTCCTGCCTGGGAGCTTATCTTTCTCACTTCACTTAACTTTGAAGCCCACCCAGAAATGCCAAATCTGATGCCAGTGATAAATGTGGGTAGTGGGCAATCAACAGCTGAGATAAAAAAGTCCATCCTCTAACAGACAGGCTTTACTGGAACATACACAACTATGCAGAGCTAGGCAGCGATATGTAGCCGGTGTTAATAAACTCTCACTGGTCTGTCGGCCAGATGTCCTGTGAGTCATGAGACTGGAGATGCTCTACAGCAGACATCATGCAGATTCAACTCCTCAAAGTTCAAAGCATTCACAAGTTCAAAGCATCCACAACTCCTCTGTTCTGTTCACCTTTTACAAATTTTTTTCCAGTTCTTTGTTTAAAGCTGGTAATGCCTCATCTTACCTCAGCGGTCACTTTTCCTCCCTGAGCTGTTGCATTCCTTTCTTTATCTTTCCAAGAAGCCCTTTTTATTTTTTCTTTCCTTATCTCCCGTTTTGCTTATGGAGTCTTAGATAATGCAAAGGCAACAGCTACTCTTGTTCCTGAGGAGAGGGAGAGGAGGGAACGTTCAACCATAAAATGATTATGTCAGCTGTTACTTGTGCTGGCTACAGGCTACTTGGCCTGCAGTCTACTGACTTAAAATAAATTACAGACTAATTTAAATTTAGCTTTTAATTGTTTAAATCTAGTCACACTAACTCATCACTAGTAATTCTTTGCTTCTTCAATATTTCAACAGATATCAATGCCTTTTAAAATCCAAGCAAATTGTGGCTATGAATTCTGCTTATCTGTTTTTCTGTTGAAGTATTTAAAATATTCTAGCTCTACAGATGCAAGATTTTCCTTTATGTAACCATCATTCATGCTCTGTCATATAATGTCATCTGGATGCATTATAACTATTTCTAGCTAGCATTTCATCCAGTTTATCTAATATAATTTTATTGACTTTTCTAGGATCATCCCCAAATTTGCTACTATTCTCTTTCATAATGTAGTGGTTTTAATCAGTTGCAGTTTCAGTCCAGGTCATGTGTTATTGCAGGAAGCTTTAACCATATCCTCATTACTGGATGTCTTGCCATTTCCTGAGTGTTCCCTCAGAGTCCTGGAGGTATTTTGCCACTGCCTTTGAAAAATTGTTCCTTGACAGAATTCCATCTTTACCTGACACAAGTAAGATCAATGTAGTGAACTCCCTGACACCTTCTGAAGAGGGGACCTATACAAAGAAATTATTCAGGTTTTTGGCGTCCTGTTCATCTGTCATAAGCATTTGTTATTCTTCAAAAGCTGGCAAAAACCATCACTTCCTTTATGGGTTTGCTGTTCTTGATATACTTAAAAGTTTCTTGTTGTTTGTGCTAATGTCTCCATAGAGTGATTCACTATATCCCATTTAAATAGGAGAAAAATGAGACTTTAATTAGTATATACTCCAGACAACACAAGGAAACAATTCAAATATGTAAACATATGTTAAAAAACATGGAAAAAAGGAACAGGATTAGAAACAGTTGACATGGATTTACCAAAGGCAAATTCTGCCTGACTAACATGATAGCTTTGTACAGTGAAGTGATTGGCACAGTGGGCAAGAAGAAAGCAGTAGGATAATTTATACAAAGACTTTACCAAGGTCTTCCTCTTATGCTCATCTGCAGCCAAGTTGGTGAGATATTGGCTGGATAAGCGGATAAAGAAAAGAAAATAGTCTGGATCACCAGGCTAAAAGGGTTGTGATCGGTGGTACAAAGCCCAGCCAGCAGCTCATTACCAGTGTCATCCCTTAGAGACTGATACTGGAGCTAATACTGTTCATAAAAGACTCAGAAGCCTCTCAGTAAATGCAGACATGATCAAACTGAGTGGAGCAGTTAATATGCTGCAGGTAGAGCTGCTATGCAGACTTCAACTGCTTTGAGAAGAGGGCTGGCAGGAATCTTACGAAGTTCATAGAAGCCAAATGCCAAATCTTTGCAACAATACTGAGAAATAGTACAATCTGGGTAAACAAAGAAAGTGGTAAAAAAAGGAAGTTTTGCCAAAAAGGACTTTGGTGCTTTGGTAAGCAGTACAATGAACACCATCAACACGTTAGTCTGTTCTAACAGGAGTGTAGCCAGCAGGTTGCATCAAGTGGTTCTTCCTCAATTTGGCATTCACAAGGTCATGTCTGGAGCACTATGTCCAGTAGGTGTTGCCAGTCCAAGAAAAACATGGACATAGTGAGCAAGGCCAGTAAAGGGCTGTCAATATGGTCAGGGCTGGAGCACGAGACACATGAGAACATGATGAGAAACCTGGCTTCAGTCTGCCTGGATGTCTTGGGGTGATTCTATGACAATGCTGTATTCCTCATCGCCCGCTTGATCTCTAGTGTACCTTTAAATTGCAAAGGGGAGAGAGAAGCCGAGAGAACTCTTCAAAGCGGCTACCTTGACCTTGTAATTAGAATGTTTGCCTTCTTTTCTCTCCCGATCTGACAGCATTTGTTGGTTAGAAGAGTTTTGCTCTCCAGCTTCTTCGGCTTTCAGCAGAGAAGGGACTGTGATCTGCCTCAGGGGCTTCTGTTCGTTTTTGGACTGGTTTTGGCTTGCTTTTCATCCAAGACCAGCTACCATCTCCAGACCTGCTCAGCGGGACCCTCCAAGGGGGATCGTCGGACCCTGCCTGGCCCGGCTCAGCCCAGCATAGGACTGCAGGTTTTACCTACAGAAAGAACTCTAAAATCCATAGTCCTCTTTTAGGGGACAGGGGAGGGGGTTTCAATATCCTTTTTGCCCCATGACAGCGGGGGACTCTGTTTGTTAAATAAATAGTTTTTTCCACTTTCACTCGAGAAAATATTTTCCCAAATCCGTGGGGGAGGTGCTGCCGGGGCCTGCTTGCCTGGCAGGAAGGAGAGAGAGAGGGACGCCCCTCTCAGGTTGTTTCCTCCTGGATTTGTGTCCAAACCGGCACACTGGACAAAGGCACACTGGAGCATTTTACTGCTATCTTCAGCTACCTGATGGGCAAGTACAGAGGAGATGCAGCAACTCTTTTCTCCAAGGTGAACAGAGAGGTGACCAAAGGCAGCAGACACAAGCTGGAACATACAAAATTCCCATTAAATATTTGGATAACCTCTTCTATTACTGGGCCGTCAAATACTGGACCCTAAGGGTTTATGGATCCTCCAACTTTGGAGCTGTTCAAAACTTTACTAGACATTGCTAAATAAGTTGATCTATTTGGGCCTCCTTCAAGACTTCATTCCAACTTCCATCTGTAAACATTATACATCCACCTTGGTAAGTCCCAGGCTGCTTCCACCTTCTCTGAGATTCTTCTTTGCAATCAAAAGTTCCCAAATGACTCCTGTTCCTGCTACATGAAATTTTTTGCATTGACACCTGTGCTATAAATAAACTGGAAGGGCTGAGAGGATGCACCCCATTAATAGGATTCAACAGCTTCTGTGAATCAAATTATTTCTCTGAGTCAGAAGCTGGGCATTTCTCAGCACCTGGCATTTCTGGTTGTTACATATAGCACCAATATATATGGTACCTAAGCTACAGATGGTTCAGGTATGTCTTCCCTAAAGCAATCATATTTCATAGCTGATATTTAAGCCTAACCTACACCCCTTCCCATTATTAGTGGTCAGTAGGAGGAGGATAGTTTTAGGACTTCTCCTTCCCACAGATCCGATCACATTCAGATCCTCTCTTGTCTTTGGAAATTTTTCTCTCAGGCAGCCCAGCATGACTGCTGAGTGACTGAATTTCCACTTTGGTAACTGAGAACATTGACTGTTGTGTTCCATCCATTCTCCCTCTGCTTTTATGAGAGGAGACAGCAACACTGTGTAGCCCCTATAATTTACACAAGTTGGGCTGGGGGGTTTTTCTCCACAATAAATTATATTAACACAACACCTGTTAATTCTCCTACATTTTTGAAGGGAAAGAAGTAGATTTGCCATTTATACTTAGACTTACGCATTGTCCGAAACAAAATAAAACAAACAGAAAAATCATTTTTTCAAGTCCCTTTCAAGTTAGCATTACAATTAACTAAAAAATTGTCTCCAGACTTGAAGAAGGGACAGAAGCTATCCAAATAGAGTAAACAAGTAGCTTTCTCTGTAGTGGAGCACACGACACCCTACTGGTTTACATCTTAAGGGGGAGCCTTCCACTGGGATTCTTTGATGTCTTTTAAAGACAGCAGACTTCCCTTTGGCAAGGTCCTTAAAAGGGCTTCTTTCCTCTACAAGGATTTCTATTTGTTCACAGATGTTGAAGAACACAGTGACCATAAGACTTCTATCCCTTCATTAAATTTCATAGAAATTGGTCAGACAAACATTAAGGCACTAAGGTAGCTGTATTCATATGCCTTCACAAATATAATACACATACATGTTTATGCCCATTACCAGATTAAGTCTTATTTCCTCAAGCAAGAAAAATAAGATATCTTCACAGAAAAATGCAAAAAAAAAGCCCCATGAATAACACTCATCCTCAGTACTTTCATTATAAAAGTTTTTTCAAACAATAATTAGAGAGCAATTATTAATAATTCATTAAAGCAGACTACCAACCAACTACTAACAGAGGTGGCTCACAACTATAATATAAGAGTCCAGAAAAAAAAAAAAAAAAAAAAGCAAGGTAAATCACCACCTTTTATTTATGTTATTCATACTTTTCCAATTATGAAAACCCATTTTGGGGATGATGATCCCAGCAGGATTATAAAGGGTCTGTGTCAACACTTCCAGCTGTTCCAGCTCTCCCCAACAAACACATAGAGTCTCAATTAAGGAATGTTCCTTACAATCGCCCCCACTTTCAGCTCCCCACCTAGCTGAAGAGGACTCCAGTACCTCCGTGACCAAGGACAATATAAGACAGGCCATGGCACTACCTGTGCATGATACCAAACTCATACTTCTATCTCTGCCTGCAAGGTAAGTATTAAAAATAGTTGGAAACATTGACAGCTCTAAGTCAAAATTTCATGGGAGGCTTCTTAAGCTGGCTGTGTTTTCACTCAGAATTTCCAGTCTTCTCTGCACCTGTGCAAGTAAGCAGCCCATCACACCCAGCCACCAGCACATCTTCTCCCACCACCTGCTTGCTGCCCCAGCCTTTTGCCCCTAGTACCTTGGGACCATCCACCTTACTCAGTGGAGACTGTGGGTAGTGACATCCATCGGAACCAGGCCTACTGCTGCACAGGGCTGAAAGGTTAGCTTCTTCTCTGTGTAAAATGGAAAAAGCTGAAGGTCCTGAAGCCCATTCCAGTAGTAAAACTTAAACTGATATACAAACCGACACAGACATATTTGCAGACACACACTGCAGATATGTACTGTGGATTCTTGCTGTGGATCTTAAGTCAGATCCACTTAAACCCAGCTTGCATCTCTTTGTCTGTACTGATATCTATCAATCCAACCCAAGATTCAGCCAATGTTTGCAGGTAAATTTCCACAGTGTGACTTAAAATTGGCTTGGTTAAACTCAGGTAGGTTTTGAGGCTAGAACAGGCATAAATTACTAGTATGATCTTTCCAACTGCCAGAGTAAAAAAATTATATATTCTAAAGAATACTAATCATCTGAAAGAATTCTAAAATTATTCTAAGTGAAAATTATCATCTCTATGGGAGATGAAAGTTATAGAGGCAAGCTTCATTAAAATGCATAATTAGGTACAGGAAATACAAAAGACTGATCATAAAGCAGCACAAACTAAAGCCCTGAACTACTGAAAGTATTCCTGAAGGATTAACCTAGAGTCTTAAAAAGGTGATTTGGATTTGATCAAGAGATTTTAAACCCGTGAAGAAAATGAGTAAAATTTAGGCTGAAGTTATGCCAATGGGAGCTTGGTAACTTAAGTGTTGTAAGAAATGTTCTACATTTATAATATACAGGGAAATTTGCACATTGGCATTCAGGATGAAAGATGAAATTTCACTTATATATATCTGTTTTTCTGTAATTTCATAGCATGAAGGGTGTTTTCCCTCCAACCTTCCTTCTATCCATCAGCTCCCACTCCCTCAAGTCAATACCAAAATTTCACAAAATCACAGAATGGTCAGATGGGAAAAGACCACAGTAGGTCATCTGGTCCAGCCTCCCTGCCCAAGCAGGGCCATCCTAGAGCACAGGGCACAGGATGGTGTCCAGATGGTTCTTGAATATCTCCAGTGAGGGAGACCCCACAATCTCTCTGGGCAACCTATTCCAGTGCTTGGTCACCTGCACAATAAAGTTTTTCCTCATGTTCAGGTGGAATTCCCTGTGCATCATCTTCTTCCCATTGCCTCTTGTCCTATTGCTTGGCACCACCGAGAAGAGCCTGGATCCATCCTCTTGACACTCTCCCTTCAGAGACTGATAGACATTGATGAGATCTCTCAAGTGCCTCTTCTCAAGGCCGAACAGGCCCAACTCTCTCAGCTTTTCTTCATAAGAGATGTTTCAGTCCCCTCATGACCTTTGTAGCCCTCCTCTGCACCCACTCCAGTAGCTCCATGTCTCTCTTGTATTGTGGACCCCAGAACTGGACAGAGCACTCCAGATGTGGTCTCACTAGGGCTGAGTAGAGGGGCAGGATCACCTCCCTTGACCTGCTGGCAATGCTCTTCCTAGTGCACCTCAGGATACCTTTGGCCTTATTGGCCACAAGGGCACTGCTGGGTTATGGATGGCTTGTTGTCCCCCAGGCCCTTCTCTGCAGAGCTGCTTCCAGCAGGTCACCCCCAGCCTGTACTGGTGCCTGGGGTTATTCCTCCCCAGGTGCAGGACCCTGCATTCAGCTTCGTTGAGTTTCAGATGGTTCTTCTCTGTCCATCTCTCCAGCCTGTCGAGGTCCTTCTGAAGGGGTCACAGCACTCTGAGGTATCGGCCACTCCTCCCAGCCTTGTGTTGTCAGGGAACTTGCTGAGGAGGCCTCAGCCTCTTCATCCAAGTTATTGATGAAAAGTTAAACAATACTGGGCCCGGTACTGAACCTTGGGGGACACCACCAGTGGCAGGCCTCCAAGTAGACCCTGTGCCACTGATTACAACCCTCAGGGATCTGCTGTTCAGCCAGTTCTCAAAACACATCTCTGTCCACTCACCCAGTCCACATTTCCTGAGTTTCCCTGTGGGGATGTTGTGAGAGACAGTGTCAAAAGCCTTGCTGAAGCTGAGATAGACAATATCCCTCCCTCTCCCCTCATCCATCCAGGTACTTGTTTCATTGTAGAATTCCATTCTTTTTCCTTTGAAAAATCTAGGGCAAGAGAAGTAATAAAAAGAAGCTGCACTGCTGTATTCGTGCCTCAGTGCATGTTGCTGTGTTATTATTCTACTCTTTCTTCTCATGAATTCTCTGTTATCTAACTTTCTAGCATTTGATAGGCATCTATGTCACCATGAAAGCAACTATTAGGACTAGGACACATTCTTGTTTTGTAATGTGCCTACCAGATTCTAAAGGCTTATAAAAGTGTGAATGATAATATTGTACAGCCATGCCTGACACTTTATCCTAAATCCTTACCACCTATGGGCAATAGTACAAGCCTGGGAAGTTAGCAGGGAGTTTGGTGAGCCAATGAACATAAGTACCATCTTTAGCTGAGCTGTTTACAGAACTGTAACTTCAGTCAGGGCTCAGCTGAAAACATCTTTGACTCTCAAACTAAAACAAAGCCCACAAAAATTAGCTCAGACAACAAAAGTTCCAGAAGAGCGATCACAATTAAAGGCTCAGATACCATTTCCCAAGCTAAATTAAATGCTACAAAGATACTTGGGAAAGGTTAGGATACAACCATTTATTACTCATAACATATTAGTATTTATTTCCACCTGCATTTTTTTCTTTTTGGAATAATAGTGATGCAGTTAAACAAAGCATGGTCTATAGACAGTTTAGCTGATCCTGCAGATTTTTTCAGTGGTAATATCACTGCCTATCCCACTTTTGGGGTTTAGAACCACTTTTATTAAACTACTATTCGACTAGTTTGAATTTATTAATTTCATTTCCCAGATTAACTTCTCCAGAGCATTTCAGTAAGGAAAGACTTCTTTTTAAGCAGCTAAACTCCAGTCCTTACTGTTGTCCGTGTCACAGAAGCACAAGTCACTGCGTAACCCTGAAGAGTTGCCGGTAGCACATGGAGAGCAGTACGGGTCGACACCAAGTTACCCACAGGGTGCTCTTTCCTTGAGGCTGTGGTGCAGGTGCCAGGAGCCAGGAGGCTCTGCATATATTTGCCTCACCTCAGTAACACAGGGGCTTTTTTCTTTCCCTGGACTACACATACATGTTGTACTCCAAAGCATACTTCACTGAGTGCCATTTTGCTGTTAGCTTCTCATCCACATGCACCCCAGCCGGGACCAAGGTTGCCACCAGGTAGGACTGCAGCAGCAGCATTAGGTTGGTCAGTGGTCCTGGCACTCACAATAAAATGTTGCACTGTCTCTGTCACAGCCCATAAATCCTTGCAAAGCACATGCACATCTGCACTGAGCTCTGAGAGTACACGCTTGGGTGTTACAGGAGTGTCTTTTCACACTGTTACACTGGACAGTGAGATGCTGTATTTGATTTTTTTTTTTCCTTATACTCAGTCAAAAGATGTTCACTCTGCCAGTTGTTTAATATTCTCTTAATAAGAATATTTCTGTTTTTGACTAAAAGTGAGCAATTTCAACCTGCTGCACAGTTATCCTTTTCTATTACATACATGTATTAGGTCTAATTTGCAAATATATATAAAAATTCTTTGGAGATGAAAATCGTGCTTATCTTAAACTACACCATACACTCCACATACAATATTTTTCTAAGAATTGGTCTGTACTTCCCTCCCCATCATTTATTAATAGGCTTACCATCTGTATTCATCTTTAAATTCCACCAATTAATATTCTCAAGCCTGGAAACACTGTGGGTACAGCTTTCATAATGTGCAAAATCTGATATGCAATTCATTTTACACTGAGGAATTTAACTCAATAGCAAAGAGATTGTTAGAACAGATTTGTTGCAAAGACTTAAAATAAATTGATTTAGTTGGATGAGACAACTTTCACAGGCATTCATTCAAACACTAAACTTCACTAGCTGCACAGAGTTAACAAATGTGCTACAAAGCTCTTCAACTCCCACACAAGCTGACTCACACTAGATAACAAAACTATTAGTTCTTGAAAGAACTCTATATTTTTCTTTATTGTTCCAATGACTTCCCCCATTTTGAGTGGCACAATTTCAGAAGTGTACACTATAAAGAAAGTGATGTTTGGAGATGGATTGGTGACCAGGTTATAAATGAAGGAAAATAGCCCTGGTGACAAGTAGTTTATGTCACCACCCTAGATGCAAAATTCATCCGAAACTCAGTAATTTATCCAGCTGTATCCATTACTTTTCCCACCAGCTAGCAGCCCATCCAAAGCAAGCACAACCATTGCTGTTCAGTTCCTTCTTTTCACTGCATCCCTCTTGTCTCATCCTTTTTTTCTTGCTGCTGTCATTTCATAACTTGTGCCACATGCCCTCTGTTAATTTGCCCACACTACTCATTTGTGGGTCTATGTGCCATTTCATGTGACTCGCAAGCTTTCTTATAATACTTTTTAATCTCAATTCCTCCAGAGTGAAGGAGTTTTTTTTTCTGATGGATCTATACAGACCTGTCAAATGTGAATCTGAAGTCAATGGCTCATAAATATCAAATTTAGATCAGATATATCTTCATTTTAATTTTGATTTGTTTCTATTTTTTATTGCTATTCTCAACAAGAGTCCCTACAGTTATTTCCACAAACATTATTTCTTTGCTTTGTGTAACACATCTGAATGTATTTTTACTAAAAGCAGTGACTTGCAAAGTAGGTAACACAAATGCAGCCTTGTGTTTTCTTTCTATTTTGTCGAAATTAGGTCCAAATATAGATAAGTAATGAAAACAAAATAACAAAATCCCTGAGTGTTCTTGTCTTTTAGGCTGTGGCCAAGCTGGGGCACCTTGAAGCACTTCCAATCTCCTTGGGCTGTAATATGCACTTCAGAAATTTGGACTTGGACAAAAGGCAGGCACACACACCAGCTCCTTCACCCTGACATCCCCTATTTTTCCTGGAGTGAAAGCCAGAATACATGAGTCAGATCTACCCATGACCTGAACCTTCAGGGGATTGTGACTGCAGGGATGCTGCTGTACCACATGCACCAATTCATTTACACACAGCATTAGAAAAATAAACAAAATTATTGGACCGTATGAGATATTCCCCCTTGTCCTACCACTACATGTTCTTGTAAAAAGTCCCTCTCAGTCTTTCTTGTAGGCTTCCTTCAAGTACTAGAAGGCTGAACTTAGGTCAACTTGAAGCTGTCTCTTACCCAGGCTGAACAATCCCAATTCTCTCAGCCTTTCCTCATAGAAAAGGTGCTCCATCCCTCCAATCATCTTGGTGGCCTCCTCTGGACTTGCTCTAATGGATCAATGACCTTCCTGTGCTGGGGATCTAAGAGCTTGATGCAGCACTCCAGGCGAGGTCTCACCAGAGCACAAAGTAGAGGGGCAGAATTCCCTCCCTTGACCTGCTGCACACATCTCTTACGCTGCTTCTGTCTCTTCAGCCCAGGACACATTTGCCTTTCTGGGGTGTGAGAGAACATTGCTGGGTCTTGTCCAGCCTCTCATATACCAGCACCCCCACGTCCTTCTCATCAGGGCTGCTCTGGATTTGTTCATCCCCGGCACCTTGCTCTTAGTCTTGTTAAACCTCATGAGATTCCCACAGGCCCACTTCTAGAGCCTGTCCAGGTCCCTTTGGATGGCATCTCCTCCATCAGGTGTGTCAACCACACCACTCAGCTTGGTGTCATCTGCAAATTTGCTGAGGCTGCACTCAATCCCTTTGTCATTAATAATGATATTAAATTACACTTTTCCTCATATTGTCTCCTGAGGGTCACTACTTGTAACTGATATCCACTGGAATTTGAGCTGCTGACCACTACCCTTTGTATGTGACTGTTTGACCACTTCCTCATTCACCAAATAGTCCACCCACCAGAGCCATCCCTCTGCATTTAGAGAGAAGGATGTTGTGGGGTACTGTGTCAATGGCTTTACAGAAGTCCAGATAAATGACATCTGTAACCCTCCCCTTTTCCACCCCATCAGAGAAGGCCACTAGTTTGGTCAGGCAGGACTTGCCCTTGGTGAAGCCATGCAGGATGTCTCCAGTCACCTCCCTGTTCTCCATGTGCCTTAGCACAGCTTCTAAGAGGATCTGTTCCATAAAAATTCTTTAGTATGAGTGTGGTGAGGCTGACCAGAGAAGCTGTAGATGTGCAATTCCTGAAAGTGTTGAAGGCCAGGTTTGGGGGCTCTGAGCAGCCTGATCTAGTGGAAGGTGTCCCTGCCCATGTCAGGGGGGTTGCAACTAGATGATCTTTAAGGTCCCTTCCACCTCAAACCATTCTATGATTCCATGATTCTATGGATTAAGTCTTGTACAGGTATCTCAATGAGAAAGTCAGGAACATCAAAGCGAAGTCCAGAACAAAAATTATTATAAGAGAAAGCCTGCTGTTTTCATGAAAGGAAGGACAATGAAACTGCTCAGATAGAGGTTTGTGGGAAACTATAAGAGAGAGGACTGGAAAGGGGGCTCCAGGAAAGAGCTGGGCAGAGGAAATCAAGTGCCAATCAGATACAGAAAGAGCTGATATGTCTGAAATGTGTAAAGAAGGAAAGGATGGAAGAAAGAGAAGATTGAGTGTCTGAGTTTGGATTAAGATTAAATTTAAGTTTAGATACTGATATGAATTGCTGAAGTCTAGTTATGGGGAAATTACAGAAGGGGAAGGAGGGAATACAGTAGGTTTTTTGATCCATCCCGCCATCAAGAATGGGAATTCCTGGATCAGTCTTGAAGAGGATGAAGAGAAACAAACCGAAGTCTGTGCTGATCTGTACACTGATATGTAGAAATAAGATTAACTGCAGCTACCACTTGATCTATTGATTAGATGCCACAAGATGACGAACTGCGAGCTAATGCCAAGCTATTACCCAATTCAGTCTAGGAGCAGTGGAGTAAATCAATTCATAGCAGATATCTGACTTTTATTGCTGGTTTGCAGGGAGGAATACCTGTAAGTTGCTACATTCTTTTAGGTATGTACAATACAGATATGCACCTTAGGAACTACATTTGGCTCTTAGATTTCATAGGAAAATTAAATGTTTTTTCTTCAGTGGACTGACTGCACCATCATTATTGCAGCCATAATCCCAGAAGTATCACTAGCTTCATTGTTCAAGCTACAAAATGGATTTCTATCTCAGAAATAAAAGGAGGAAATTCTCTACAGGAGATGCAGATAATACTTGGAACTTTTCCATTAGTGGAATAGCCACCTTAAGTCAATTGGGGAATTCTCATTAAAATTCTAGACTATGTGGCTTTCATTCTGTCCCTTATGCAGAGGTTAGACCTTCCTGTCCTTTAAACTTAATGAATTTTGACAATGTTTATTATATTATTTCTAGAAGGTGGAAGAAGAATATTTTTGCAAATGTCACTTTGAATATTTGGAGGATTATAGTGCTCTGAAGTTGAAAACCCAAATTGAAGGATCAGCAATATCAGTGACCAGATGTCATATACTTCAGTGCTGGGGATGAGCATGATATTAGTGTCCCTCCAGATTTAAAAACTCCTTGAGATGAGTCTTATAAAAGTTTTTAAAAGGAAGATATCTGCAGCAAGACCAATGAAGGGCCATCAATATGGTTGGGAGCTGATAGAGAGACAGGATGAGAAACCTGAATTTGTTCTACCTGCAAAAAGAAGGCTTAGTGGAGCATAGTACTGCTGTCTTCAGCTACCTGATGGAAGAGTACTGAGAAGATGGAGTCACTCTTTTCTCAGACGTGAACAGTTATGCAACCAGAGGCAACAGACACAACCTGAAACATGCAAAACTTCCATTAAAGATTAGAAAAATTTCTTTCACTGCAAGGGTGGTCAAGTACTGGACCAGGCAGACCTGAGAAGTTATGGATCCTCTGTATTTGGAGCTGTTCACAATTCAAGTGTATATGGCTCTAAGTCATTTGATCTAATTGGACCTGATGTCCACAAACGAATCTATTCTGAGCCTGCTGACACTGTGTACACAGACTTCTGTAGTAGCTAACTCCAGCAATTCCCTGTCTTTGAAGTAAAAAGAGTATTGTTTCATGTTTTAAACCAGCCCCCTACTGGCTTCACCAAGCTCTCTATATATCTAAAAGCAAGAAATTTGCTAAAAAGCCATTCTGCGTTCAGCTTATCCAATAACTCCACAATTTCCAAAAGCTTAATCATACCCCAACCCCAACCTTCTCGTCTCCTGTTTGAAGAGTATCAGGCTTTATAGTTTCTCTTCATAAGGAAACTACTCCATCCTCTTAATCATCTTAGCTGTCTTTGTACCTTCTCCACACTGCCCTTGATATGCAGAGATCAGAATGGCATTCAGAATCCCCTGCCATATTCTGAATACCCCTTCTGATGATTTCCTTGCTGCTTCACATCAATAAAAAATTATATTTGGTTTAGTAATGAAATTAAAAATTATTAGTCCCATCATGCCAAGCATTAGTCTTTTTGAGCTACACTGCGAGCTTATTTATTTACCTCAGCCTCAGTCATAAATTCATAGAATGGTTTGGATTGGAAAGGACCTTAAAGATCACCTTGTTCCAACCCTTCCGCCATGGGCAGGGACACCTTTCACTAGACCAGGTTGCTCAGAGCTCCATCCAGCCTGGCCTTGAACATTTCCAGGGATGAGGCATCCACAACTCTTCTGGGCAACCTGTTCCAGTGCCTCACCACCCTCACAGTAAAGAATTTCTTCCTAATATCTAACATAAGACTACCCTCTTTCAGTTTTGATACCATTAAATAGTGTCATGTTTTGAATAAGTGTACAAGTTTCTCATGACAACGAGCATGTATTCTATTTTATTGTGATGTGCCCATGATACTCTTGAGCATCCTTCAGGCCTGAAAGGCAGGGATGAGAAAAGCAGATACAGTATTAAATGTGAATTACTGCCCTTTGGGGCTAATAAAAAGAAATTTTCTTACCAGTTGGTTTACTAATACCCAGAGATTAAAAAAAAATAAGGTTTTTTAACTGATTATGTGGTCGATCCCAAGCAAAGGTATCAACACTGGAGATGATTTTGGTATGACAAATCAAGCCATTTAGGATTAACTGGGTAACGAAAAAGAGGTTCTTCATTACTGCCATTGGCAGTACTGTCAACATTAAATTCTAATTTGGAATGCTGTGCATCAGCTTGGTGACCAATTTCCACAAAAAAAAAGGGAAAAATGTTGGGATTCTCTAAAAGAACTATTGGGGGGGGGAGGGGATTGTGGGGAGGAGGAAGAGTCAAGGAGCTCAGGTTATTAACCCAGCAAAAGAAAGTCTCAGATGAGATACAATTTCTTTCTAGGAATATAGAAGGAGCAACATCAGGGCTGGAAATAGCTACATAAACCAAAGCAAAACACCAACATAAATAGTCGTGAATAAATTTACATCAGAAATTGAAGACCAGAATGAGACGAAAGGGGGTAGCGGGTTGCTACAGGAGAGTTTAATGTTCAGTCAGTTATTAAAACTTGCTCAGTCTCTCCCAGATCGTGTAGACTTACTTTAATGGTTCCCAAGAGCAACCACCTTTCCCAGCTGGGGACAGTCTAGCACCTTGTCCCTTTACTCTGTTTAACAACCAAACAGGTTTCTGCTGGAGGTACTGGTCTCTTGAAGAGGTCTCAGCAAGTAATAAATCTCTAAAATTCCAGAAACTAGATAATGAGTGGAAAAAACTCCCACAAAAGATTACGTAAAGATACAAAGATTCAAAACAAGATGGATATTTTTAGCTTGAGGGCTATAGATCTATTCAATCTGCAAAGTTGCTGTTGTCTGTATCTGCCCTGAACTTGTCCCTCTCTTTCTGTCTCTAAAAGCAATGCTATGGAATTCTATTCAGCAACAGATCTGTTTGGTCTCAGCTGGAGAACTTTGTTTAACTGCTTTTCAATAGCTCTTGAGAGAGTTTAGAGAGAAGGCATGTGCACACATGTGCAGAAACAGAGTGTTGGAAAGTATCCTCTAGGGAAAGGACAGGAGCAGTAAGCCTGCCCATCCTGGGAAGAGCATCTGACATCTGCTCACAGATATGGACAACCAGGACGTCATAAAGAGAGAAGCTCTCACACCGTCATACGACTCAGGTTCTTCCTTCCAAGGAAATGAGATGGTGAACTGCAGACTGTCACTTCTCAGGAAGTTGAGAGGCCATTCACAGAGAAAGAATCAAAGATCTGGTTCTAGCAGCTCACAAACTAAAATAAAAGGTGAAGTCTTGCCTTTCTGTTATTTATTTTCATATTGCCTGCAAAGTTCATTTTTCACTCAAATATTTCACAGATCAAATACAGAGAGGAATATGAAGCTTGGACTATCCCTTTCCTCATACCACGGTGCTTATTCTGGAAACCAAAGAGGGTCTTCAAATGTAACTTTTGTTCCTTACAGCTCCTGATGCTGTTAGAAGACACAACACTCTGGCATTTATGGGAGAAACCAGCAATTTATTTGATCCATTTTGCTCTCCTTCTTGTTAATAATCATTGCAGCAAAATAATTTCCACTGCAAAATGGCCTCATAATTTTTTCGGCCCTCTGCCTGGTTTATTACTACATACAGCAATCCTACAGAAATGTGGGGAAGCAAATACTGGCCTAGCATATCAGTTAAAGTCTGTGAAGTGTGAACATAAATAGATCAATCCAGATTCAAAAGCCCTATCCTCAAATTTTTGTTTATTCAGTATTGCTCCATTCATCTACTTCAATAAAAGATTCCAGACAGTATGACAAATCACGATTATAGGCTAAGTCCTTCAATTGCCTCTTTCCCCGTGGTCTGAGCAGGAAATGATGATCATTCTCCTACGAGATTTCACAAAAATCTTTCTTATCAAGAAATAAAATGGGTTTTTGGAGAACGTGCAAATGTTCCTGTGAATCAGATAATTCTGCCCCTTGGCAACTTTTCAAAAGTTACCAATATCAGGCAGAAAGTCAAAGAGTTATGAACTGGATGAGGGCAAGCCCTCCCAGGGAAAGAAGAGAAAAGCTTGAGGATGCATGTACGTGCCCTACAGGGAAGCTTTCAGATCAAGATCCTTTCTGACTCATTTCTGGTGTCAGCTCAGTGTAAGTTAATGATCACTTTGATTTTTCAAAAGAAGCCAAAATTTCTCTCAACTGATTACTAAAGCTGCACAGAGCATATTATTAACCACATAAAGGCCTGATTCTGTCACTAGTAGCAACCAGGCTTGCTGCTCTACCTGCATCTCATAAAAGCCATGGGGGTTTCCTGCAAACTTAAAAGCCTGCTACAGACACTGCATCTCACAGGACCTGTGTGCCTCAGTAGGAGGCCCAGTCTCCAGGGAGACGAGCTCAGGTGTGGGGTCTCTGGTCACACCTTCTCACTGCTGCAAAACTGTGACCGACACCAGTGATACACCAGAAACTTAATGAAAAGCAAAATGTCAGCTTTCAAATTCAGTCATCCTTTACCCTGTTGCCTTCAAAAGAGCTTCCAGGAGCTGGATGTATTTCCCTGAATGCTTTCAGGTGTAATTTCAACCGTCAGGCTTCTTTTGCTACCCAGCATGCCTGTCCTGTACTTCACTCAGGTGATGCAAATCCAGCAGCTGCCCACAGCTGGATGTCTTGACTTCAATTTGTGCCAGCACAGACAATTTATAACCAGTGAGAATAATATTCACAAGTGTGCCTCTGCTCTGGAAAGTCATCCATGCACAAAGCCAATGCTCCGAAGGTGCAACACTCTGAGGCCTAGCCAGGGACCTTGAAGGAATCAAGAGGACCCTCACAGGCTGCTGGAGATCGCTCTCCTGCTGCATCCCCTGTGCAGCTGGGGCTGCAGCCTTGTGCCTAACAGCTTAATGAACCTTCTCAGAAAGGTGGTGACTGATGGGGTATGGAGAAGACGGAAAAAAAAGGAGTATCAGGTGACTCCTTGACTGAAAGGCAACTGGCGGAAGTTTCCCAGCCTTGCACAGTACATGGCTCAGCAAGGAACAAGCTGCTTACAGGAACTCTCCGATGCCTCCAAACCTCTACATCCAGCTAAGACTTTAACCTCTCTTTCCTATCCAAGCTCCCTGCTCCTTTACAGCCCTACTCACAAGCGCTTCATTGTACCTTCTCATTGAAGTTGCTTTCCATCCACAAAGACAAATATCTGTAAGCGGTGATACAGCTGCAATTTGAAAATAAAATACACCATGCCCCCAACAAACCAAGCGTGGCAATGAAACAGGCAGTTAGTTTAATTCAAAACCTGAGCAAAAATATCAAGCTCCTACTCAGAGAGCACGAAGCTGACAGAAGAGAAAATCCTGTTTAGCTCTGTTTGCATTTTCTCTAGCGGAAGTGCAGAACCACTGCAACAAGTGTAATTTACTATAATTTAATTATTCAGGCAGGTGCCCTCTCTACTTTTATTTGGTATTACCCTGAAATAAGTTATTGAATTTTTAGAAGGAAAAACAAGAACTTGTGAACAGAGATGCTAAAAAAAATAAGCACCCAACAAAATAAACCAGTATTAGCTCTTTTAAAATATAAGGAACGATTCTTTACTTTAAAGAAAATATTATAAAAATATGGTTATTTTTAGCATATCATTCACTTTCCTGTTAAGTATGAATTCCTGTTACTATGAAATAAAAAGTTAAATTAACAATAAATGACAAAATGTCATTTTATTATTTAAGTGATCTTTAACATTTGTAATATTGTTCACTCTCTTTTGGTTTTCTAATAATTTCCTAGACCTCCTTGCATATAAAACCAAAACAAATTTAATTGAAGTTCACCTTTAGCACAATCAATCTTCAGCAGATTTCTGCAAACTGTCCAAGTATGTTTGCATCAGGAATGTATCCTCCTGCTGCCATACCAGAGATAAGAAGGGACTTTCTAACTCCCAAAACAAGACCAAACACTCAACTGAACCCTTCAGATCTGTTAGTTTTCCAACCATGCTTATAATTTACTAAAATACCAGCATTTTTTTCACCATCACTTTCCATTTTTCTCCTCTTTTTCCATGAAGCATGCTTTATGTAAGAATGCCTATGGCTAAAAATTGTCACAAGCTTTTTGTGGTAATTCACCATTCGATTAACAAATTATGTTTTAAGCTTCAGCACACACAAACCCAAACTGTTTTAATTTTAAAAGTGTATCCATAGAAATCTTCTAGCACATTGTAAACTGTCACTGGAAATATCTCTGTGTTTTCTATATTTTCATTTTCCTGGTAGAATATAAAATTGCAGTTGTGCAGTTCATACCTAACAGTAATTTAGATGAGATAAAAAACATTTTAAGTTTCTTTCAAATGAACAATATAGAATTAACCACCTTGTGGGGACATGCTTCATTATTTCCTCATCTTCAAGGCTGACAACATTAAATCTCCCTTGTAATTTTTAAGCTCTTTGACAGACAGGATGCAGTGTCTGCACACAACCTCAAGAAGAAATAATAACGTAGCTATTACATTTATTCATGTATTATGTAGTACAGGAACTATACAATTAGTCAAAAACAAATAACTTTTCCATTTTTCATTAATTTGTATACACTTTCCTTCAGCATTATCTGTTACGAATAATACAATATCATGATGATGCACTATCAAAGTTCAAAGCTGGAGTCTCTTAGAGCTGGAGTCTCTTAGAGCTGGAGACACTAATAATGGGGTATTATTAATGTCTTGAAAATAATCATGCGTATGGTGGATGATTCTGCTTCAAATTGTGTAGCTAAAAGCAATTACAGGAAACATTTTAATATTTCCATTATTTGAGTCCAACATATGCCCATTTCAAAAGTCTTCATTTCTCAAATTAAAAAAGGATATAATATATTGTTAACAGACAGAATATCTGCTGTACCAGGATCTACCATTTTAGCAAAGAGAACCTCAGAAAACAAGAAAACAACACTAATTTCTCGTTGTTATTACTCAAGCTTTGGAGGTGAACACAAATTCTATTGTGCATTTTTTGTTCACTCTTAAGGAATTTTGTTTTTATAGATGTTAGGGAAAATTTCTTTGTGTTTTATTTGAAGCCATTGATGGCATGGGGTTAAAATGTTCCTAAAATCATGGTAGCTAAAATGGGCCTTGGAAATGGGAGTGGGCATTGTCTTTACCAGAACCCTGCGAACCTACACCTGTGTACCCACCTGCATAGCAGATGATGTTAAATGCGATAATTACTTAGAAAATATCAAGCATTGTCTTTACTAGAACCCTGCGAACCTACACCTGTGTACCCTCCTGTACAATAGATAAGAAATGCTGTGGGGAGAGGGGGCTTAAATTCATGCTTGAGCAAAAACAATACACACAATAGAACAATATCAAGTTAATAATCAACATATGATTATGTAAAGAAAGAGTATAAAATGCGTCCATCTCAAATCCATGTCGGAGTCAGATTTGGGTTTGTCTGTACCCTTGATTCCCAGAGCTCTTCAATAAAAGCACCTGCACATAATCATCTAGTGATTATGTGTTTCTATGCTAACACCATGCTGAAACTTTTCAGACCAGCTTTTGCCTTGTATCTCGCAATCCACAATGATTAACTGCGGAATTTCTGCATAAGCTACAGCAAGTCTGAAGAGGCATATTCCATTATTGTCTTCACAGAACCAAGCATCTCATTTCTCCTTTCCACCTGGAAAGTGCTGAGGGTTGAGCATTCGGTATCACAGCAACAAGGTGACATGCCAAGGTGCTCCCTAGCTGGCAGCTGTGCAGCCAGGATGACAAACCCTGCAGGAAGAACATGACCTCGAGGCGGCCAGGCCCACTCAAAACAACCCTTGGTACTACATTTCTGAGCCTTGTGGCAAGCACTAGCTGAACCTCTGCAGAGAACATCCCTACTCACAAAGCCATTAGCACACCTTTCCAGGGGTATTCTATGTCTGATCTAAGTTTAAAACATGCCTCCACATGTGCTCTGAGTGAGATATTGGATGGATTTTTTAGGAAATTCAAAGCACCAACAAAAGGTTATTTTGCTTATTTCGCTACTGTCAGTCTGAGGTGGTTTTGCGGTCTTTTATTGGCTTGTAAAGGTGGTCATGTTTATTAAAGCAAAAGGACCAACTTCCTGCTTTTTTGTCAGTTTTGTGCAAAACGCTGGGAACTGTTCATAACCATTTCTCTGTAGGAAAATTAAGCCATCTCGTGTGCAAAGAAGGGAGCCTGTTGCAGGGAACTCCAGGTGAGCTGCCTGTGCACAACTCACTGCTGTGCAGAGACGCCAGCTCACATGCATCAGCCCACAGCCAGCACACACTGTGCCTGGATGGCTCTCGCAGCCAGCACTGTCCTCCACACCCCTTGCTGCCCCTCCAGCTCCAAGGGCAGAACACAGCCTGCTGTCTCTTGTGCCCACAGCATACTGATGCCCTGATATAAGGTAAGATATATACTAAGAAGGTATTGACAGCTCTAAGCTAAGTCTCAACTTTTCCTTTGTTATCTCTGTCCTTAACTTCCCAATCACTTTGTGTTTGAGCTTGTGCCTGTCAAGCTGGCTTACTTGCCTTCTTCTGTATCAAAATGAAAGCATGGCTAGTTTAAAAGGGCTGACAACAAAATCCTGTAGTCTAAATTAAAGAAAGCAAAACAAAACAAAATCCCTACCTCAGCATAGCATCAGAAAGAAAAAAGTGACAGCAATCCACAGATTTTTAAATTATTTTTATTGATTCTCACTGATGTCCTTGCTGAAATGTGAATAAAAGATTGAGTCATTTACTGAGGTCTATTCAAGACTTTTCTGAAAGCTTAACCAATAATAACTGTATAAAAAACTCAGCTGGGTGGAGGCAGAGATCCTAAAGGGTATCTTTATAATAAGGGAAGAGTTCATAGAGCTGCCACAGGGCAATATACTCACCCTTGAATACACCAGATGCATTTCTGCGCGGAGGTTGGAGGGAAGAGGACCAGCATGGGCATCGACTCTGCTGGTTCTGCCCTGCTTCAGTGTATTGGGTTTGCACAGCCAAGCTTTGGTAGCCAGGGACCTACAGAGGCAGCTTTTATGAGAAGCTGCTGAAAGCTCCCTCTTTGTCTGATAGAGCCAATCGCTGGTAGCTCCGAAGACACACGTGCCGCTGGTAAAGGCTGGGCCAGTTAGAAATGGTGGTAACCCCTCTGCAATAATATATTTAAGAAGAACAAAAACCAAGTTATTGCACAGTTGTAATTGAGGACAGAGAAGAGCGGGGTGAGAACATGTGAGAAGAACAACTCTGCAGACAATAAGGTCACTAAAGAAGGAGGGGGAGGAAGTGCTCCAGGCATTGGAGCTGAGATTCCCCTGCAGAACATGGTGAAGATGATGGTGAAGACCGCAGTGAAGCCGTGTGCCCCTGCAGCCCATGGAGATCCATGGGGGTGCAGAGATTCACCTGTGACCCATGGAGAAGGCCCACAGCAGAGTGGGTGGATGCCCGGAGGAGGCTGTGACCCTGTGGGAGTGTGCAGAGAGGAGCCTACACTGGAGCAGTCTCTCCTTGAAGGACTGCACCCCGTGGGAGAGTGACCCAGCAGTTTGAGGGAGACTGTTGCCGATGGGATGGACTCATATCGCAGCAGCTCACAGAGAGCTGTTGTTCGTGAGATGGAGCCACATCAGAGAAGTTCACAGAGAGCTGTCTCCCATGGGAGGGACTCCTCGGTGGAGCAGGAGAAGGGCTCCTTTCCCTGAGCATGTGATGAACTGGCCATAACCCCCATTCCCTGTCTCCTAGCCGTGCTGGGGGGGGAGGAAACTGAGCTGGGAAAGAGGGAGAGGGTGAAGGGAAGGTGGTTTTAAGGTCTTATTTTACTTCTCATTACTGTGCTCTGATTTTGTTAGTAATAAATTCAATTAATATCTCTAATTCCAGCCCATTTTGCCTGTGCTGGTATTTGGTGAGTGATCTCTTCCAGTTCTTATCTCAGCTCATGAATCCTTCGTTATATTTTCTCTCCCCTGTCCAGCTGTGAAGGGGAGTGATAGAGAGGCTTTGGTGGGTGCCTGGAGTCTGGCCAGCATGAACCCACTATATAAAGGAAAGGCAGATAGGGAAATTTATTGTTGTTAGTAGTAAGTTATGATTTGACTAGCACAAGGAACTTATTTGTTGAATTATCTTTAAATCATCATATTTCAGAGTAGAACCACACTTTAAATATGGGAAATGTTATTTGCTGTATACGTATTATGTTATTAAGCATAATTAAAGTTGAAAGCCATGAACCACACTCAAAGCTACTGCAAGGCTATAGAACATTTCTGTGGCCAACAAAACAAAGTACCATATGCTGGAGAAGTCAGCAGGCAAGAAGTTATACACTTAGTAGCCTAAACTACAGTATGCTGTGGGCCTGTATCTATGCAAATATTTCAGAAATGAGTAATGAATAACTATTCTGAGAAACAAGTATGTGACTGCACACATCATTTCTAGATACGCAAACTGTCAAAAACTAAACCTAAACTTTGGAGGAAAAAACCTCTCTTTTTATGGGTGCAAAATTCTACAGTGCCCTGTTTGAGGCATCTCAAAGATATCATATCTAGCTAAAGTATTTCACCTCTTGACTTTTCTAGAAGCCTTGCTGTGATTTTTTCAGGCACCAAGTCACACAGAATATTCTATGTTTCCTTTGTACCCTCAGAAGTAGACAACAAAAGCTTTTTTTTCCCTTTATGTTATGTTTTATTCATAACCATTGAAAAGAAAAATTGAAACTCTGGTGTGAGTCACTCTTTAGACTTTTCTATTACAAAATTGAATCAGAACTGTAAATGGTTTCAGACACAGATACCCGGGACCAGCACTGGAAACAGAGCAAAAACTAATGCGGACCTGGAAAAGGCAGTTCCAGTGCAATGTTTTAAAATGCAGCTGAAATGAGACCTGATTTGCACCAGGATTGCCACCAGAATCATTCACTAGTGAAAGAAGTAAGGGCTATCTCTGAGACAAAAAATAATAACTGCAGGCTTCATTGGACTCCAGAAGAAATGTGTTTTGCTGCACGCATCCTCCTGCCAGCAGCTCCGGACTGGGAGCATCCTCAAAGGAAGCAACTCTCCCCAGAAAGGTCACCACTGGCAAGAGTGGTGCAAACATGATCCAGGGTGGTTCTCCCTCAACCAGAGGCATCCGATCTAATGCTTTGGGATTTTTCTCAGCTAAGAGAGAGTTTCTCCTCTATTGGAACAATCCCCTTTCTTGACCTGCATAGCATTGAAATGGTGACAGCCGGAGCCTGATTCTGTTACACTGCTGTTTCTGATATCTGATAGTTGGTAAAAACGCCCTCTGGGCTAGAGGATCCAACAGCCAACAATACAGTCTGCCTTAGCAGAATGTACTGAACTGTGGCTGGTTTCAGTCTTCTGCATTCATAGGTAGTCATGAGGAATAAATCACACATTAGAGAAGCTCAACAATTTCATCAGCCTATACCTGCAGCCAGGTTGTCCCCTAGGTATGAGAAGCACAGAACCTCAGCTCATTCTAAGCAAAGGGCCAAAGAGATAGAGTCAAAACAGGCTCTCTAAAGAACTTGCTATTTGACCTGTTCCCATTCCTCTAGCTCTGCACAAATTCAAATAATGAAATTTTGACATGAAATTGTGTACTTTTTCTGGGAAAAAAAAAACGAAGAGGAAGAGATCCTGGGGGCTACAAAGTTAGAACAGTTTCTGTAGAGATAGATCACTGACTGAGAAAAATATAGTAGTTATGAGATGTTTAGGCAATTCATCACCCATTAGATTACACTGCAGTGGTATAAGCTTAAGTGAACATACCAGGGCTGTGATAAGGAGGGCTGTAGAAAAACCTAAGCTATGTAAACCTATGTAAATAAGTGAAATACATTTAAAATAAAACATTTACTTAGAATATTTCTTTCTTTCTTTTGATTGCATTAAGCAACACTTGTGAATTTATCAGTAGTGGGGTTTTTCCAAAAGAAGGGGCACCTCCCACTGTTCTCTACCATATGTGGACAGAGAAAAAAATCATTCACATTCCTTCAAATACCACAAAACAAAACAGATAAAAAACCCCAATGAGCTCATAGTTACATAAATACTATTACATTTGTGTCATGTACTTTTTATATCCGATGAACTGTAGCCTTAGAACATTAATAAAAACCATAATGTTTGCATCCATAGTTCATAGTTTTAAAAACTTACAATTGATAACAGGAGTCCAATGCATTTTATGCACACTCTTTATCCACTTAAAAAGTGGGGGCGGGAAGAAAGCAAGGAAAGCCTGATCCTGCTCCCATCAAAGACAGTGGGAAGTTTGCCATTAACTACAAGATGCTGGATTGTGCCTTTGGTTTTGCTGGCAGAACTGTATGTGACTTTTCGTTTCTCTTGCGGCTAAAACACAGTCATTTGCTGCCCTCTAGAAGCAGACTGACACCTACACTTTAGTTTACTTCAGTACAAGCCTTCTCGCTGTAATTTTAAAAACGCACCTAACAACAATGAAGAGCAATGTCAAAGGACTAGAGAGATGTGAGGAAGTACGAGGTCCTGAGAATTTTTAAGTCTCTAAATTTAGTTATTTGATAACATCACTGATTATTCTGTTTGAAACATGTAACAGTGTCATGTATTGCTCTTGGGATTATCAAACTTTCAAGAAGAAATTAATTCAGATTATTGATTTATTCTGCTTAATAAAACTGAAAATTAACAGAATAGAATCGTGAGTGCTTTATTTAAAGCCCAACCCTCACCACACTGATACAGGACACGAAGAATGGGACATTCATCAGGCTAGGACGAAAGAATCACAAAATAAGTCAGCGAGTTTCAATTGATAGTTAAATCTTTTATTGCCTCCAGAAGTAGTAGCAATCTCATCTATTAAAAATGGTTATTTATCAAGAGTTTAGAGTTTTTTTTCAATTTCATTTTGGTTTTATCACTAGGGGGGAAAAAAGGCTAAAAACCACTGAGAAGTGTCTGGTTTCTACAAGCTCCCCAATGGCCTAGGAGTGACAGTTATTTTAAATTTTAAAAAAAAGGAAAAAAAAAGAAAAACAAAAGATAACCTCCAAACCTAGCTTCAGCTCCAAGAGGTTAAAGAATCCAAGCATGAAAGCAATGAATTAATAGCACTCAAATGTCAAGATACCATTCCATCATCATCACATAATGCAATTAGATTACAAGTATACAGTTTTCTTAGCTTTTTATTTATTCATTTATTTATTATTTTACTTCCATCACAAGTGGATTCTATGTGTGAAATATGTAAAAGTAGAAATATTGTTCTAGTACCAGTCCACAAACAGCCAAATGCCATTAAGTTATATCTCACACCATGATCATTGCTATATTATGTTCCCTGAAGTGATAAAGGACTTGCAGACCAAGTCTTGAACAGCTGAAAAATTCTTGATTCTACTTTCATCTGACTACCAGAAAAATTGCCCACTTAAGGATATATGCACTAACCTACCAAAACTCAATTCATAATTAGCAGCCATTTAAAAAAAATTTGTCTTAGAATCACCAAACTGCTTCCATTGGAAAAGACTTTTCCACCCTGTCAAGTCCAACCATTAACCCTGTGTTTGCTTTTCTTCCCAGTGCTTTGACAACAAATACAAGCAGGACAGGCTTGCAACTTTAAATCTGAAGTTAGGTACTCATAAGATTCAAACTGAATGTGACTGTTGTGCTATATGTCATTTCAGAGACAGACAGAGACCTTCAAATTAAGATTTTGGCAGGTGAAATATATTTCTGATGTCTCATTTAAATGCCAAAATTTACGTAAAGTGAATCTGTAGTTGCTTCTATCTCCTAATAAACATTCGTTAGTAATGCCAATGTTTCACACTTTCCAGAATGAGTCTGAATATTTTTCCTTTGAAGTATAAATCAAAGATTCAAGAAGTCTTTTCAAGTACACTTTCCCTTTAACAAGATCTATGCCATTTTTGCTCCTAATTGATTTGTCTAAAATCAAACCTTATTTTAAACTGAGGTAAGTTAAGCAGCGAGGTCAAGACCAAGGGTCCAAGAGCTTAAGCATGTTTCCTGTGAATAAATATAGTTGAACAATCTTCCAAGGAACAGCAGTGAGATGGCATTTAATCACTTCGATTATTTGACTCAACTGCAAGGTCAATAAATGTGTATACTCCCACACTAAAATACAAACAGAAGGTGGGTCATGCATGTCAGGCCCTGACCAATTCAGACAAGCATAAGGTTAACTATTTTAGACACCTTTAAGGAGTGAATGTCAAGCCGGGTACTCCCAAAGTTTACTCAGATTGCTGGCTGTGGAGTTTTCAGCTAAATAAAGTATGGTGTGGATGCCACCAAGTGGTAGCTGTTATCATAGACCAGTGTCTTCAGCATGGCCTCACTCTAGGCTACTTCAGTTGCAGAAAATATTCCTGGTACAGGCCTTTGTCAGGAATGGAACATTATTATTGCAAAATTGTCTAAGGAAAAAATTTGATTCCTACTGCTAATGACAGACTTGTCATTGACTTAAATGAAACCAATACAAACTTCCTTTTGAAATCTTATAAAATACTTATAATTTTCTGAGAGCAAATTCAAAGTTGATCAAAAGACCAAATCTGCAGTTCAGATTTACAGGAAACCAGCAGAGAGATCCCAGGTGTACCTGGAAGAGATCCTGTGTGCATAACTGATTCTTCAGGTATATATACACTGTTAAATGTCATCGAGCCATGAGACAAATCCAAATACTCCTTAATTGTCTTATCACTACCCTATTTTTGGCAGTTGCAAATTGTTCTCTCTCAGACAAAGTATAGGCACAGTGCAGGGAAGAATTTCCTCCAGGGAATGATCACAAAAGCCAGTTGGCTGAAATCGCTCCAGGTTTGCCGTGCCCATTTGCTCTGCGATTAACTCCCTGTGTTCTCTACCATCCTTCAACATTATTGCAGCAAGGTTTGCAAATATCTCATAAACCACATCTCAGGACATGTATAGTCTCAGTTCCATGCCATAAGAGCACTCCCGAGGGCTATTTCATGCCTTTGCATTATTTCAGCCACAGTGGCTCAGCAAGAGGCCCACAGGATCCACCCAGTCACAGAGCACAGAGGTGGGCAGCCTGCTCCCCTACCCCTACTGAGCCAGGAATTACAGCAAGGATATAAGACAACCCCTGCCACTTGTTGCGGGCATTTCTGGGAAAAAGTTGCTTATGTGAGAGGCAATTTAGAAACACACCCTGTCTACAATCTCAATCTTGGAGAGCCTTATAGACATCCTTCAGGAATTCTGCTATGACTAGCAGCATAAGTCTGGCATAGAAGATATGAGGAACCTTCCATCAAAGGTATTACACCTGGTACATGTTGGAGATACCTGACTCAAATACATGAGCTCCATCCATATCATCACTCTTCCAACCTCACTCACTTCAGTTGTGAAGAACCTAGGAGAAATTCCCTGCCTGCTGAATGGGGCAATCAAAGAACTCTGTACTCTCTGCTCTACTTTTCAGGCAGCAAAGTGACTTGCCACCAGTCTTGTAGTTTAATAAATACCAAATTGAAAGTGAATAATTCTGACTTGCTTGTTCTTGTTGACTCATACTCATTTCAATAATAAAGTATGTCTGGAAAAAACCTATTTGCTAATTAAAATTATGTACTGTGTTAATAATACAAGTGTCTATTTAATTAATGTGTTTATTAACACAGTTATCTGAAAACAAAAGGCAGATTAGATTGCTTCTGGCACTAGCCTGAGGGGAATGGCAAAACAGCCTGGCTCCACTGCCTACCTTCATCAATCAGAGCCTTGGAAAGCAGAGCAGGCTATGACAATGCTACTGCCACTGAAGAAATGAGGGACACTACTGCAGAACAAGTAGCACACACGCTCTCCAAAACTTCTTTTCCTCACCATCTATACACTAAGTTCAAATAAATACTTTGCATTTTACTAGAGATTTCCATTGAGATGTGTTGCAATAGTCTCTTTCCAAAAGTCCCCTCTGCCCTGTCTTTCCAACAACAGAAGTAGATTGGCACAGGCCCTTTGTCTTCGGCAATGTTCACGATGTGCCCACACAGCGCAGGAACCATGAGCAGGCTTCAGGTGAAACATTCTGACAGCCTAATCTTGGATTTCTACAGTGCAACCAACAAAAACTGGAGCACCATTTGTTGACACTAATGACTAAGAACACTCAGAATCACATAGACCATGAATCCAAGAAACAGATGTTTTCCAATTCCTTCCCTGGAATATGAATCAGTACTCACCAAACGTTACTGAGATCATGGTCTGCATCACAACAAATATGATTATCTGAAACAGAGTATCAAACATCACAAACCAGTGTCAACAAAGAACATCTTCATCTGTCCATATTTGAGCAGCAGGTCTTAATGATAAACCAGAAACAGTGTGGATTAGTCAGGCTGGGGAAGCAAGCCAAACCAAGGGTCCTACTACATAAATAAGAGTTTGGGAGAAACAAGTCTGAAAGATTACATGGTAGAAAAAGTGGCAGTAACACTGAACAAAACCTTACTGTCTGACAAATCACTGAAAACAAGACACATAAAAAAAAATTGTACAGCAGCATGTTCCAGACATATTTTGCATTTCACCTTTGAACTCAGTTTGCATAAGGACAAGCACAGGAGCAGAAATACTTACACAAAGGTAAACAAGGAACGAAACAAAAGAATTCCTCTTAGTTTATAAAAAAAAATAACACCTTAAAAACAAGAGTGCCTGTGCTGAACAAAGACCCTGCTAAGCCCAGCATCCTGCCTCTGACAGCGGCTAAAGCTCTTTTACAGAAGTAAGAAAACAACAGGCAAATGCATAAATCATCAAGAGGCTGCTATGCTTTCACCAATACTGACAAAATGGATGACAGAAGGTTATACCGGCCTGCGGGTATTAGCCTGAGGAAACAATGTTTTACTGTTTTTCTATTTATGTTGACAATTTTTTCTCTAACAAACTAACTGATTTTTAATTAAGATATCTGAAACTTGGTGCTGGAGACTTGCACATCACAGAAGGATGTTTCCCAAAAGCTGCCTCTTGTTCCTGAGAAAACACAGAACAAGGAATAAGAGGTGGTCTAGTTCCTGAATTAAGTAAGGGAACTGCAGACCCAAAGAAGTGAAACAGCACAAAGAGGGAAACGGTTGCAGAAGGAGAAAACACTTGAAATTATTAAATCTAAATAGTGCCCAATCCGCTAGGAGCTAAACTTCTCTATTAAAATTAATGTTGTTTGACATTCAAGGTCCACAGTGATTGCCTTTCAATACATATAATAAGATTTGATAGCATAGGTGAACAGGAAAATGGAACGTTACATAAAAAGTTTAAAGATTGCAAATAAAAATATTCTAAAGTTACAAACACACTGTGAGAAAAGAAGTAGTAACATGAATATATAGGCAGCTCATCAACTACATACAGACTTAATCACACAAACTGCAGTGCACAGATGAACCTCTGGACCTGTAAGGATCACTCTGTAATAATTATACCATATAAATTAACATCAGTCAACAAAAACGAAAGTTGACTGAACATTCTGTTGGTATTTTACATATATCTAGGACACACTCATTGATGAAATTCCAACCCAGAAATATGGCTTTACCTTACTAATGGCTAACGCATTCCCTACATATGATGGAAGAAATTCTATCCCAATTCGTGCTTCTGAAGTTTCCACAGACTTATGCATACCCTGTTTTTCTACCCAGTAATGACAGGCAATTCTTCACTGCTGCTGAACACTGCTGGAGTTACATACTGTTGTTCAATAAAACAGTACAGAGAATTTACTCAAGCTGATTTCAGTCAGGAGGAGTCTGTTGCTTATCCTCTGGAGAAATATTAGAAAACACTGTCAATTGGATATTTCAGAACTTTCTTATCTGCAGAATATGTCATTTATAAGATGTCATCATCTTTAGTATGTTATTCTGGAAACTTACTTAGAGGTAATGAGTAGGAAATTTGGCATTACTTTCAACATAATTCTCCATAATTATTTCTAAATCATAGTACAAAAATATTTTTCCACTCCATGATTTATGCAGCTTGTGCTCTTGTACACTCTGATGACTCAAAATTTCAACAGGCCCTCATGACATTATCTTCAACTTTCTATGTGCAGCTGGAACTGGTAGGCCATATATTCCAGGACTATCTTCAGCATCATATTAAGAACTATTAAGTCAAACCATGTGTGAAATCAGCATATATAAATTAAGTTTTTTAATGTCTATGCCAAGTACTATACTTCAGGACTGGAACAGAATTAGTTTGCAATAACTGAAGATGAGCTGTCATTCCTCTTTCATGTCTTACTCCAATGACAAGTACTTCTTGTAATCACAAGTAACTTTTCCTTATTTTCAGTCTTTTAGCTTCTCATGAAGTGGTAGTCTCTGTTTCTCACTGACCCATAATTTGAAGCAAACAGAATTGTACTTCTTTTCTACTGTTTGTATAGTACCTCATACAGCACCATTCTGCTGGTTATTAAAAATTTCTGGGCATTCTGGAACTTGCTTTGTTGGACCCTTCCTGGGTGATGAAGGGTCCAAACATGCTCTAAGTAGCAGAATAGATGTTTTCAACTTTCAGAGCTCTTAAAATTTGTGAGTGAGAGGTCCTGCTGGAGTACAGGTCCTTGTGAAGAGACAAGACTACCTCAGGAGACCAGGAGATTGTCAAAAGAAGATGTCAAGGGCAATGACTTGTAATTAAGCACTTGAGAGCAGGATGATATCTGAGCACAAAAATAGTGGGGAAAAAAATCAATTAACAGGATAAGCCTTGCTCTGGTATGTCAATTGTCTGCATATAGGATAAAGTGCTTAAATGTAAGTGGAGTTAGGTGAAGGAAGGAATAAAACGGAATGGTATGTCTCAGAAAGTGTGCCACATAAACAACACACAGACAGCAGAAACTACATAACTGAAGGGGAATTTGGGGAAAAAATCTCCCTCAAAAGATCCATCCAGAGATGGATTGCACTGCACCCTGACAACAAGCAGTGTGACGCAGTCAAGAGAGGGGTGATAGAGCTGTAATTCAGTGGTAGTTGTGTTTAATGAATAAGATCTAAGAGTGATAAACTTGGATCTTGCTACAGTGTGGGGAATTACAGGATTGCACAGTAATAACAGTGACATCATTATTTGCTAGGTCATTTAGCTGATTTCTTAGGTTATTAATAGTGGGTGGATTCAACAATAAACATTAAAGCCTCTCCTCTCAGGCCTACAGTTAAGACAAATTAAGACCTCCAAGGTAACACCTCTCACCCTTGCATCCCCTGAAAGACATTTTCCATTTAGATATATCAGTCTGCCAAGTCCTTAAGAGCTGCAAAACTTTGGAGTGAGTTTTACCACTGATTTCACAAACCTGTCTCAAGAAACAGTGGCAGCATTTTGTTTTAGCTTAAGTTGGTGCAAATCACTGATTAGCTCCTCATTATTTGAAGAATATTTTGCTTTATGTGAATTAAAGTTTTCATTGAAGTGATCTGAATTATCTACTTTCAAGAGAAAAACTAAAATGAAAAGTCAAAAACCAAAAAACCAAATTTTAACTAAATCAGGTTCTATCCACATGCTCATGCAAGCCTATAAAATTATTTTCATGCACGTGTGGTAGTAGCACTCACCTTCTCCCTGGCTGACACGTGGGGACAACCAACCTTTCACAACCCAAGGTGGGAATGGGAAGAGCAGAACACCGTGGTCCACAGACAGGGTCCCCAGCCAACAGGGCAGAGACATTTCTGCACCATGACCAGGTATGACCTGACCAGGTTATCCATGGGGGCCCTGCCGGACACCCCGTGGGTGCAGTTTTCCATGGAGCAGAGGGTCTGTGAGGGGAAGTCCTCCCCTTGGCACTGGGATGCCAGATATCCAAGGAGACTTCTCAGGACTAAGTGCCCCTCACCAATCTCTCCCAGGGCAGTGACTATTTTCGTACTGGATATCCCTGAGTGATCCTTTGACCCTTAGACCTTCTGAGTACCCTTGAGTGAGAGGCCTCTTTGTGTATGTGTGTATGTGTGTGCACATGTACATTTTGTGTAGTAACATAATCCCAATGTAACATGTAATCTCTTAAATGCCACGGGAGCATCACCATTACCCACCTTGTTCAATACTTTTAGCCATTGGTTTTAGTTGCAAATTAAAGTTTGGTATCTGCATGAAGTTGTTGCCATGTACTTCTGTGCCAGCATGCTTACTGTTGACTGAGTCCTTAGCTCTTATGGACTGCTACAATATCAGATGGGTTTGTGTTGGACACAATTCCCACTTTTCCCCTTTAAGAGTCTTTTCTGCATTAGTCTTATACAGCATGTGCAGGGACTCTGTCAGGATCATGGCCACACAGTCCTGAAGCCACATTCCCAATACATTACCACTACAGAGAGCAGGTTAGGGGTTCTTTATGCCTTCAGTTTGGTTTTGTTTTGTTCTTCTTTATTTTTAGGATCTTTCCTGGTGCTCCATGGGATTTTTCCCATGGCTGCCCAACTTTGACAGCTCTCCCTTAGATGAAGACAAGTTGGCCTTTTTCAATTTTTTTTTTTTAATTTCTTTTCTTTTTTTTTTTTTTTTTTTTTAATGGGAGAGGCTTGAGCTTTCTGGCTTTCTGCTCCTGTACCAGCCCAGGCCTTGACACTGCACTTGTCCTCGAACAGACCCAGCCCCTGCCCTTGGGTGGGCTCATGTGTGGGGAGCACCAGTCACTAGTGGTGTCCCCCAGGGATTGGTCCCAGTCCTAGTCAGGATCTTTATTGATGATCTGGATGAGGGAATCAAATGCACCCTTAATAAATTTGCAGATGATAGTAAGTTGGGCAGGAGTGTTGAAAGGATCTACAAAGGGACCTGGACAGGCTGGATCAATGGGCCAAGACTAACTGTATGAGGTTCAACAATGCGAAATGCCAGGTCCTGCACTTGGGTCACAACAACCCCCTGCAGTGCTACAGGCTGAGGGCAGAGTGGCTGGAAAGTGCCCAGTGGGAACGGACCTGGGGGTGCTGGTTGACAGTGGCTGAATATGAGCCAGCACGTGCCCAGGTGGCCAAGAAGGCCAATGGCATCCTGGCTCGTGTCAGAAACAGTGTGGCCAGCAGGAGCAGGGCAGTGATCATCACCCTGTACTGGGCACTGGTGAGGCCACACCTCGGGTGTCGTGTCCAGTCCGGGGCCCCTCACTACAAGAAGGACACTGAGGTGCCGGAGCGTGTCCAGAGAACGGCAACGGAGCTGGTGAAGAGTCTGGAGCACAAGGCCGGTGAGGAGCGGCTGAGGGAGCTGGGGGTGTTCAGCCTGGAGGAAAGGAGGCTCACAAGGACCTTACCGCTCTGGACAGCTCCCTGAAAGGAGGCTGTAGCCAGGCAAGGGTCGGCCTCTTCCACCAGGTAACAAGTGATAGGACAAGAAGATATAGTCTTAAGCTAAACCAGAGGTTTAGGTTGGACATAAGGAAGAATTTTTTCACAGAAGGGGAGATTAGACACTGCAATGGGCNTATAGTCTTAAGCTAAACCAGAGGTTTAGGTTGGACATAAGGAAGAATTTTTTCACAGAAGGGGAGATTAGACACTGCAATGGGCTGCCCAGGGAGGCGGTGGAGTAACCGTCCCTGGAGGTGTTTAAGGAAAGACTGGACGCGGCACTCAGAGCCATGTTCCAGCTGACACGGTGGGGTTCGGCCAGAGGTGGGACTCGATGAGCTCAGCCCCCCCTTCCAGCCGCACGGATTCTGCGCTTCTGGGACTGTGTGACTGGGCCCGCGGCGCCTCCCGGCCGCGG
>VWPU01003236.1:0-16419 GCA_013398955.1 Callaeas wilsoni
TGAGGAGGGAGAGAGGGAGGTTCGTGCAGAGCTCTCAGTTCTTGGCGAATTCCAAACCTGCGACACTTCGTGTACATAAAAAATCTCATCCTTCCTCTGATCAATGAATGGTCTTGGTACAAGGCTCCAGATTTCAAAGAAACTTAACAATTACAGCAGAGCTTTGATTTCTGTGTAACTGAAATGACAGGGTCAAGACAGGTATTTTTTTCCCCCTCTGTTTTTTCCCCAAATTAAGTAATTACTTACGTGGAAATTGCCATTGAAGATGAATAGGACACATGAACTGGACACATCCTTAATGTTTTTGGAAATGTTCTTACTGAGAAAAGCAGCAATTTCCACACTAGTCTGTACAGTCTTATCCTTAAATGGGAGAGTTTTTGCTTTTAGTTAACTAAATCTGAAATCTACTTGATGCCAGTCAATTTTGATAAATTAAACTAGTTGAATATAACTTTGGATAGTAACTAAAAAATGGAAGCGGTTCCAGCTGCCTATGGAACACTGCTTCTCAAGGCTTTCTTTTGATGTACATTTTATTTTTAATGTCACACAGCAGTAGTAAATAAGTGTGTATTATTGTTTAGAAGTTTTCAGAGCAAATTGATGTTGAAACTTTCTATGACAGCCTCTGTCATCCATCAGTGATGAAAACTCCAGGATGAGTTTGGTTCCCTCTTTTCATCATGTCTTAGTGTTTTGAAGGAAAAACTGTACAACTCCTGTATAATTCATATATTCATCTTCGTTTAATCAAAGGTCTCTGCCTTTTCAACATGGGAGAAAGAGCTGCACAAGATCGTGTTTGATCCTCGTTACTTGCTGCTCAACCCAAAAGAAAGGAAACAGGTAAAAAAAGTTAAATTCCCTTCCCATCCAGACACAGCTACTACAGATTTACCTGAATCCTCAGTCTTTGTTTCTGCAAACCTTTCAGACTAATCAGTGCTGCAAGGGATTTTTGTCATGATTAGAGTTTGCCTGGAAGTGGAAGAAACCAGCGAGGGAAAGTGTTGATAGTTGCTTTATTTCCTGTGGTTGGAAGGTCTCATATTTTAACACAGTGGAAGTTGTGTTGTATGTCTGCAGAGCACTGCTGAAACCTGAATGAAATAGTGAGAGTCATCAGTATCTTGTCAAAGTATTGGCATAACGAGTAATCTACCTGTTTTCTTTTAAAAAAGTGTTTGAAGGGAAACCTAAAGTGCATTTTTATTGTTAAGCAAGTTCTCAACTTCAGCAGCTTTTCTTCGAGTGAATGTAGGGAAATGGAAAGCTTCAAGAACTTGGAAAGTATCTGAAACATGGGACCCAGGAAAATGTTAACTGGAATGTGTAAGGAACTTCTTCCCAGGTCTCAGGTGATGTGTTAGGTACAGCACCCTGCATGTGCAGCAGCTTGGATCATTTCCATACTGAAATGCAAAGTGTCTCTAAGATTTCTGCCTCCTCTGTGTTGATTCTGTGGTGAGAGGAAAGGAAACTAGAGAGAAGGAAAGAAGTGGGATTTTTCCTCCCTTATCCCTAGAGCTTTTGTGTGTCACTTGTGTGTTTGCTGTGGGTGACTGGTGTTTCTGTAGGTGTTTGATCAGTATGTGAAAACCCGAGCAGAGGAAGAGCGCAAGGAGAAGAAAAATAAAATAATGCAGGCCAAGGAGGATTTCAAGAAAATGATGGAAGAAGCAAAGATTAATCCAAGGTAGGAGTTTCTTTGTGGTTCATGTGCATAAGCTCTCCTAGGATGCAGCGTGTTGGGTGGTATTGGGTTGATTAACCTTGTTCAGAATGGGCAATGAGGAGAAAAATCATGAGATACTGTTGAAGTCTTCCTTTGTGTGCTCGTATTCACCTAATCCATGAAATAATAGAACTTGTGATTTATAATGATTTACATATTTATAGTGATTGACATATTCAAGTGGAAGAAATCCCCAGCATGCTGCCTGGATTGTGAGAAAGGCCTTGGATCCACCACAAGTTTCTTTAATAACCCTGGTTTTTCTTAATAAGTCTCTGAGAAGGACTAGGGAGGTTTCTTGGGTTTGGAGGGGGCTGAAGGGATGTTTTTCTTGTTAAAAACGATGTCAGTGATGATATGATAAAATGTTGTGGTTGCTTTAATACAGCACTGATTACACCCCCTCACATTCAGACCGCTGGCAGCAGTAGGAGCGAGGGGATGACAGTGAATGTACGCTCAAGATTTCATTGCTGGCGTTACTTGTTTCACAGCTTCCGCACATAGAGGTCATGAGAGACATGCTTATGTCACCAGATGAGCTGCAAAGCGTCCTCTTTCAGCATCTCTTGGCTCATCTGGCGTTAATTCTTTCCCAGTGAAATAACAGCTCATTTGTTTCACTTCAGCTCAGTTTTTTCCAGTGACTCGTTTTGGAAATTTGATGACAGTGCTGTGGTAACTTTTAAATTTCTTCAGAGCTGACGAATAACTCAGTAGTAGGCTGGAAGACTGGAGGCATGGAAATACCTTAAGAAGCAGTTATGTTAGCTTTAGTATCCTCAGCTTTCATCATATCTCCAGCGTGTCATGTTGAGACTGATTCTTTACCTGATTATGGGCTGGGGTGGGAAAGAGAATTCCAGCTGAAATACTGTCTTGTTTAATCTTATCCTTTGTCTTCTGGTTTCAGTGTTTGTCTAAAGATATTGCTGTACTTCTGTGAGTGCCAGACTGGTTTTTTATCATCTATCTCAGTCCAACATGCTCAAGAGTTTGTGTTCCACTTCACTTGAGCAGCTCTTGTTCTTCAATCTAGCTGTACATTCACTTTCTAATCCTTTTGAATAAGCTACCAAATTCTCTTCTTGTTTCAATTTACCCTACAGCAACAGTAGGCTGGATTTTCCAAGTCTAATTATTTCCATGCTGTGATGAAAACATTCGTATGATTATAAGTGTCTCACGTATTCTTGGGGCCAGATTTGCATCAGAGCTTGGAAAAAGCACAGTAGTGATTTTTTTCCGAGGTAAGTGGCAGTAATGTACCTACTGCACAGGTTGGAATCTGGCCCTGGAGGTGAGAGAACGGTCAGGGAAACGCTGTGGGATGATGGGTTGAAAGCCCAGTGTTGCTGCCTCTGCCCATAGTGTTTGAAGGGGTTTCAGCCCTGTGTGGTTTGAGCTCAGGCTCTGCAGTGTGCACTGCAGGGGGAAGAGTTGGTACAGCCAGTGTTCTGTGGGGACTCCTACCAAAGGCTGGCTTTGTCGGTGAACTCTTAGCATGGTTTGGCTGCAAGTGAATGCACCTGAGATTTTCGGTTTCACAGCTGTGAAATACCTGGACAGACTGGTGGCTGAACTGCTAACCCACAGAAAAGAAAAGAAGAGTTTTGTAGACAACTGAGATTTTTTTTCGTTTCTTCTCCTTGGTTGCACTGTAGTCTCTCTCTACACCTGCCCCTTCTGCAGGTGGCTGTATCTGAACAAACCAACCCACCCTCGTAAGTCTCTGACAAACACCTCTTGTGTGAGTGCTGACTCCTTTTATAGAGTTCATTGGTCGAGCAACTCTGTAGTGAGACCATAGGATTTGCCTTTTGGGTTTTTGTCAGTTGTGCTCTGGCATGTATTGCAGCAGAGGAAATACTTCCCTGCTGAACCTGCCTCGCAGCCCAGACAGCTCTGCCAAATGAGTTCACTTGCCATTTTGTTGCAGAACTACTTTTAGTGAATTTGCAGCCAAGCATGCTAAAGACTCGAGGTTCAAGGCAATTGAAAAGATGAAAGATCGAGAGGCCTTGTTTAATGAGTTTATCACAGCGGCAAGAAAGAAGGAGAAGGAAGACTCGAAGACCAGGGGAGAGAAGGTAAGGGGACTCTTGAGTTCCAGCAGTGTGAGTGGTGTGAGTGAGATGGGACAGAGCCAGTGCTTGGCTTCCCTGAGCCTTCCCCAGGACCTGGGCCTGCGCTTTCCTGGAGGTGTTACAGGCAAGCACTTCAGGGGTGTCCCCCTGGTCTTTCTGAACAATTTCAAGTTTGCAGTTTACTGACTTTTAGAATATTTAGAACTGAATTGTGTTTACCTGTGAAGCTGAGTTTGCTTAAACAACACTGTTTTTTTCATTTACCCAAGCAGTAACATTATCTTCTTAACTGAAGTAATGCTTGACTTTTTTTTTTAAAATTAAGTTCTTTTATCCTGATGCATGAAAAGGCAAAGGAGTCTTCCCTTGTTTGGCTGGAACCCCAGAGCTGGTCATTACTGCCCTGTTCCCTCAGTGGGGGCAGGCAGGACTGGCAATTCCCTGAGGATAGTCTCTTTAAGTTTCAAACAGTTCCCTTTCCATCTCAAAGCAGGCACTTAGGGAGGGACTTTTTAAGCCTTGAATAAATAGATCTTACATATAAACTGCTGCTTATTAGATTTAAAGGTCAACTGTTAGAGATGAATGAGCTCCCAGTGTCACGTGCCTCCACTGCCGGTGGTGGGGAGCAGCTCTCCCCCTGGAGACGAGACATCAAATGGGGTCACCAAAACCTGGGGCCACTTACTGCCACGTCCCTGTGTGTGTGTGAGTGGAGAAGGTCACCTCTGAAGGCCAATCATTTTGGACATGTGGAAGTCTGCGATTTTTATTATGTAGCGTGAAGTTATTGCAGATTTCCCTACCTGGAATGCTTGCAGGAGAGGGAAGTGCTGGGGGACAGGTCAGATTTGGGGACGGTTTCATTCTGCTGGAAGCTTTGCCTGTTTTTAAAATCTGGGTGATCTGATATAATTTGGCTTTGTACTTGATTTTCACAAACGATTGCCTTATCGCTGCTGTTTTCCATAAATGATTGTGCTTTCAGAGGGGAGCTAATGTAGTTAAGACTAGATTTTACATACTGCAGTTTGATTGTGAATATGGAATTTTAAAGCATTTTTGCAGCTTAATAGTGCTGTTGAAGACTTTAAAGAGTAAATAGTAGTTTTGTTGTTGCATGATTGTTCTAAAGTTGAAAAGTTAAAAGAAGAGATTGTATTTGTTTGCTTTGAATAATGTTTTTTTTTTCTCCAAAAGCCTTTTGTAACCATTTTATGTATTCTGTTTTATAACAAGTGGATAGACTTTACAGTTATGTGCTGTGCGGCCTGTCAATCAGTTCAGTCTGACAGCTGTCAATCACTGACACGCAAATATTATGGGATTCCCTAGTGAGGAAAGCATTGGTATCTCTGTGTGGTGACTTTAGCCTCCCGCAGTTCCGGTACTTTACATTTTTTTAGTTTTTTTCCTTGTGAAGTGATGAGAGTTGTACCTGCAATGTGTTAACTGCCAAAAAAAAAAGACTTCTAAATACACCTGAAATGTTTTCAGCCTTATTTTCCTTTGATTTTGAAAGTGCTTAAAACATAAAAGAAAATTTAAGGCATTTAACCTGAAGCTTTCTCAGTCTGTCCAAAATCTTTACTTAGGGAGAATCAACTTTTACAGAAATCTTTAACGTAAGGGTTTTAGATTACATATATAATGTTTGATTTTGCCTCATGGGGTTACGGCTTATGGGACGGGGATGGAGCAGCCAGCTTTTCCAGTGGCTGGTTTTACTCCTGTGCCTGATTTCAGTCAGCAGATGCCATGCCAACACTCCTCAGATGGCAGAGAGGAGTAGCGGGGGGTTGAGGGTATCAGGGAAGGCACTGTGGGCAGGTAGTGGTGCCCGAGCTGCTCCCGGGCTGCCTGCGACATGCCTTTTGCCACGTCCCCAGGATGAGCTGTGCCAGAGGATGAGCCTGACGTCCCAGCTGACACAGACTTCTGGGATGTTTGGCTGCAGACGCCCAGCACCTCGTGCTGGTGGCTGTCCCCTGACCAGAACTCTGCGTGATACTCGACTTGGTATCACAGTTCCCTGTGTGCAGACACACGGAACTCACCATCCACAGCTGGCGTCCGAAAACGTTACTGCTTGGTGAGATGCTTTAGACTCCATTACTTGAGACATTTTCATCTTCTTTTTAAAATTTAAAACGAGCTGTGAACACCTGTGCTGTGTGCAGAGCACCCGAGTGAAGTGAAAGCTGTGCTTTAGAGCACTGAGGCCTGAAGTGCCATTGTTTTTCCTGGGGAGGGTATTGGCTGTGCCCTCCTGTCTGCTGCCCAGTCGGGAGCTGGCAAGGCTGCAGCTGGTCCCACTGGCAGCCGCACAGCTGGGCAGCAGCTGCAGAGGGACTCGGGGACTGAGGCGTGCTGCTGGCAGCCACACAGCTGGGCAGCAGCTGCAGAGGGACTCGGGGACTGAGGCGTGCTGCTGGCAGCCACACAGCTGGGCAGCAGCTGCAGAGGGACTCGGGGACTGAGGCGTGCTGCTGGCAGCCACACAGCTGGGCAGCAGCTGCAGAGGGACTCGGGGAGTGAGGAGTGCTGCTGGCAGCCACACAGCTGGGCAGGGGCGCCCGGGACACCGAGGGGTGCCGCTGGCAGCTCCCGCAGGAGCGTCTTCCTGCAGCCCGTGGTGCTGGCCTCAGGTGAAGCTTTGTGTGGCAGCTGGTGCCACGGTGCTCCTGGCAGCGTGGCACCTCATCCTGTGGAATACATGCACAGGTGATTTGTGCAGGAGCTTGGGGATACCCTTACCTTAGAGACTTCTGTAGTAACAGCTGGGAACTGTTTGTTTTCTAACAAATATTTCAAATGCCATGGCTTAGAAAGCTTCATATTTTGAAACTGCATGCATGTTTTATGATGTTTTGAAACAACATTCTTAATTTGACAATGAATAAACAGTTTGCTTAGGATTTTGTTGAGCTCCTTTAAGATAAAGCAGTAGTGCTGTAGCTGTAGCACAACATCCCACTGGCCCTAAGGGGCTGGTCTCTGATCTCTGCTTTACTGTCTTAGTCTCCTTTGGTATAGTAAAGAAAGCCTATGGAGCCTTTTATGTTTATATGTTAATATTTTGAAGAACTAAAAGTATTGGTGGGCAAGGCTGCAGAATGTTGGTGCTGATCTTCATTCCATTCCTGCGTTCTGTAACTAAACACGTTTTAGAGGATGAGAATGTGCCAGGTCTCTGGCAAGCTGGAGCCTGCTCTGTCCATCTGCTCCCTTCCCTGAGGAACCTCAGTGTTCTGCAGCTAAACTGCTTCTCCTGGTTTCCTTTTTTTAAGGGATGGGGAGGGGAGATAAGTGGCAAGTAACAGCCAGCCCTGCTCCTGGATTTTGGATTTTAAATTTGTGTGCCATAAAGCCATGTTGAGTTTGTGGCCCGGCAGGGTGGGGGGTGCTGTGGAGGCAGGAGCCTTTTCCCTGCCCACAGAGCCCTCCAGCATCCCCTGGCCCCAGCAAGCGAGGCAGCCCAGCCCCTCAGCTCTGCTTTGGGGAGGGGGAGGCTGAAACGCCAAACCAACCTCCCAGGGACGTGTGGTGCTCTAAGAGCTAAAGTGCAGCAGGAACAGGGCGATCATCTTCCCCAGAAACTGAGCTATCTAATAAAGGCACAGTAGTTGCCCTTGCAGCTGCTGGTTCTGGGACTTTGGATGAAATCATGTTGCTAGTTGTATTGAAATCAAACCAGCTCTGATTGATCCTCTGCCAGCCCTTGCAATGGCTGTTGTTACGGACAGAAACATAACATGCCATTTCCAACTGACAAAGTAGACGAAAAAGTTTTCTTTAAAATTTTCTGTAAATGTGCATGTCCATCCTAAATATAATTTACTTAATTACCATATATGGATGATTCTTTATTGGTTAGATCAGTCTTAAGACATCGCTCTTTGTTGGCAGATCCAAGCATTTACCTCTGTTAATTGTGCACCCGGAGGCTGAATCCATAAACCCCCGATTTCTCTAGAACCCTGTTTCAAGCTGCATGGCTTCTGGAGTACTGATACGCAAAATGCTGTCATGCAGCATCAGTAGCTTGTTAATTTGACATATATGAAAGCTCAAAAACAAGCTTAAATTGGAGTGAAATAATAAAGAGTATATTGGTGAATCGTTCTTTATAGAGTTCATCTTAGATGTAGCAGATCACCTAAATGTATCTGCTTTGGCAAAATTGTCTCAAGGAACAGTGAATTTGGGGAGCAGTTATGTCTAAATTCAGAGTTTTAGTGATTGCTGTAAATTGCAATGGTATGTAATGTTAATGTGATCCCTCTGATGAAGGTAAGTCGACTCCTTTTTTCATAAGAGCAAACTGTGGGATATTAAAGTGTCTTCCTCAACTGTTTTCTTTCTGTTTCTGTCTGTATAACAGATCAAAATGGACTTCTTTGAGCTGCTGGCAAACCACCACCTGGATAGTCAGTCTCGCTGGAGCAAAGTGAAGGACAAAGTGGAGACTGACCCGCGGTACAAGGCGGTGGACAGCTCCTCACAGAGGGAGGACCTGTTCAAGCAGTACATCGAGAAAATAGCCAAGGTCGGCAGGGAGCACTGGGCGTGTGGCTGGGGGTGTGCTGTGGGCAGACTGATCTGTGCTGAAGAGAATTCCGTACCGGAGTTCCTGTGGCACTACCCCAGAATGGCAGCTTGGAACCTAGAGGTTCTGTCCCTGGTGGGATGTTTGTGGGACCTGTGTGCCTGCCACACACGTGGTATCTAGGAGAAGTCATGCCTCAAAGGTTCCTGTGAAATCACTGGTGGTAAAAATGGCTGCAAAACTGCAGCAGCCGCAGACACCACATTGATTACTTCCTCCTAGGGTAGACTGCATTTCCTTTGCTATGATTTTCCCTGTCAGCTGAGCTTCCTTCAGGGATGTGTGTTCATACCCAGTTCCTGCACTGCTACTTCTCTCTTAATCCAATATTCCTACCTTTCTCTTGCAGGCAATTAATGACTGAGAATGTAAAACTGGGCCAAATAGTGATCCCCTTGGCCTCCCTTATTCAGAGTTTGTCGCTGGACACAGCTCCTGGGAATAGGAGTTCTGTGACCAAACTTGTCTCTCCCCCATGTAAGCCCTGTAATGCTTCAGCTTGGCTCTTGAAGCAAAATTTCATAATCCATAGATCCCAAATCCCTTTAAAGTGTTTTGTTCTGAGCTGCCTTTAGTTTGCTGGCCCTTTAAGTCACTTTCTAATGAAAACTGCTGTTTATATTGAGAAAAGTTTGTTCTTGAATTTCAGAATTTAGATTCTGAGAAAGAAAAGGAGCTGGAGCGACAGGCGCGCATTGAGGCGAGTCTGCGGGAGCGCGAGCGGGAGGTGCAGAAAGCTCGCTCGGAGCAAACCAAGGAGATCGACCGGGAGCGGGAGCAGCACAAGCGGGAGGAGGCCATACAGAACTTCAAAGCACTGCTGTCGGACATGGTGAGGCACCGACGGGCACCTCGGCTCCTCAGGGCAGCCTTTAGCTGGTGGGTGCTCCCTGTAAAAGCCTTTTGGCGTTTTGAGTTCAGCCCCAAAGAGGTGGAATCCCACGAGGAGTTTTGCCTTGGTTGGAAGAGAAGGCTGTGCGTTTAGGGTTCTCATCCGGAGGGTGCTCTCCGGGCTGGAAGCAGGGCACTGCAGAGCTCCTGGTGTCTCTGGAAATAACGATCTCCGAGGCTGCCTTTCCAAGCACTGCGGTGAACACAGGGTGTTACGCACAGAGGAGGAAGGAAGGGAGGGTGCTTGGATTTTCTGGTTTTGAGAATGCTCAGCCGAGTCAGCGGGACATCTCCGGCTGCTCCGAACCAGTGCAGAGGGATTCCTTCTGCTGATGCCTGTTCAGGGTTTGTGGGGAACCTGCTACAGTCTCTTCTTAAAAGCTGAGGGTTTATCTTTTATTTTAACCTTAACTTCAAATGAGATAAAAAAATAAGCATGTGATAATTATCAGTGAGCTGTGGAAAAACTGGTTTAAAAACGCATCATCTTTGGCTCAGGTGCGTTCTTCAGATGTGTCCTGGTCTGACACCAGGAGAACTCTGCGCAAAGATCACCGCTGGGAGTCAGGGTCCCTGCTCGAGAGGGAGGAGAAAGAGAAGCTCTTTAATGAACACATTGAGGCACTTACCAAAAAGAAGAGAGAACATTTCAGGCAACTTCTGGATGAAACTTCAGCGGTGAGAGCTGTTGATGTTCAAGTTGACAATCTTTGCAGCCCACTGGGATTTCTCTTTTTCTGGTGTTCTGTCCCACAATCTGATTGGTTTGGTTTAATTTCCAGGGTCTCTTTACTTCATCACTCTATTTTCTCCTTCATAACAAAATTTGTGCATTATGTTTCCTTACCTGTTTATCTGGAGTGTTACTTTGGTTGAACATACAGTTAATTTACATATGAACTTCTAATCAGTGATCGTTTCATCTTCTTTTTATTTCTTCAGTATTGAGTTATTTGACACTCTTCACTGTCTGACTCTTTCAGATATTCAGGGTGTTTGCCTTAATGGCCATCAGTATGGTCTTACCCAGTTCATCTGTTCTCCTGCTGAACCTGAACTTTTACTCTGCTCGTGCTGTGGAGTGCATCCCTGATTCTGTGCATTGGGGGTTTAGTGAGGTTTCCTCTTTTTTAGTTCTGTGCCAACTTCAGGCAGCTTTCATTTAACCTGGATTTTTAATGCATTAGTTACTTCAGTTTAGAGGCAAGTTTTCTGCAGGTAATTTTTAACACAATATACGTAATTGTACTAGAAAAAGAGTTTGGAAAGTAAATGATATTTGGAGGACCTTGACCTGAAAATGCCATCTCAAAATACAAAAGAAGAGTCACTATGTAAAATCAGCTCATTTTAAAAATACAGCTGTAATAGTATAAGTAATCAGAACCCAGCACTTAACAGCAGCTTCGTCAGTGGACTTGGGATATATTTAAAGGCTTCAGAGGTTAGTAGTGTTTGCATTCCATATTCTTAGAATCTAATTTACTTTTAATTTAACTATTTTTGCTTCTTTTGAAAGATAACTTTAACATCAACATGGAAGGAAGTGAAAAAAATCATTAAAGAAGATCCAAGGTGCATTAAATTCTCTTCGAGTGACAGGGTGAGTGGTTTGCATCACTCCTACCAACTTCCAGTCTGGTGCAGGGTACAGAGAAGAGAATTGGTGACTGCTGTGGTGGGTTCAGATCTGTGTGAACACAGGTGTTAGTAGTTAAATATAATTTTAAAAAAATTAAAAATGTAAAAGGTAAGGAAAAGTATAATTAACATGTAATTGTTGCTGGTGCTCAGCGTGTTCAGTTGCAGGAAGTACTGGAACTGCATTCAGTGGTTCACGTTTATCTTTCATCTTTCAGAAAAAGCAGAGGGAGTTTGAGGAATACATCCGAGACAAATACATCACTGCCAAAGCAGACTTCCGGACGCTGCTCAAAGAGACCAAATTCATCACTTACAGGTGGGGAGTGCGATGCTAGAGCAGGACTTGGCTTTTATTCTGCTTTGCCATACAAACAGCAGCAAACTGATGTCGGTTTTTTCCTAGGTGATGTCTAAGTTACTCAAATCTTTCATGGTGCTTAATTAACACAGCACAAGTGTAGGCAACGAGCCGGTGTTTTCTGTGCCCAGAGCACTGTTACATGCCCAGTCCCAAGCTAACGTGACATCTTTCTAGCTCAGAAGATGGCCAGGTCCCTGCACCCTGCCGTGGCTGGCCTGTCCGTTGCTCCCCACGCTTGCTTACGGTGGGGCAGCTTCCTGGAGACCGAGGGTCTTCCCGGGGCTCCCTGCCTCCACCACGCTCCAGTGGTGTTCTCATGCTTGCTTTCAGATCCAAAAAGCTGATCCAGGAGTCCGACCAGCACCTGAAGGATGTGGAGAAGATCCTGCAGAACGACAAGCGGTACCTGGTGCTGGACTGCGTGCCCGAGGAGCGGCGCAAGCTCATCGTGTCCTACGTGGATGACCTGGACCGGCGCGGCCCTCCCCCGCCCCCCACCGCCTCCGAGCCCACGCGGAGAACAACGAAATAGTTACGGAATGCTCCTAATCCAAGGGTGTCTGTTAAATCCAAACGCTTGCATGAGCCATCTGTCAGGTTACACACATCCATTGCCGTGAATATATTCAAACATCTGAGGAGCAGAGGCAGAAGCAGCATTAGTGAACATAAAATGATCTCTGGGGGGAAAACCGATAACAACAAAACCCAACATTAAAGATACTTATGAGTTAATTGGAGCATGACTGACAAATCCCAAGGTGTGGGCTGTCTGGTACCTGGGGCTTTCCTCTCAGCAGTGTCCTACATGTGAGTCCCGAGGGTGATCGTGTCGTGGTTTGAGCGTGTCCTATATGTGTGCCACCAGCTGCCTCCTGGTGCCCACAGTCCATGCAGGAGGAGGTGACACGCTCTGGTGGCTTCAGTTACTGATCACTGACAGCCCGCTCTGGAAACACCAGTCCCAGTTCTCTGCTTCCACCCTTGGGAATGGAACTAAATCTGTTAGAGCCAGGGTTAGAGCTGAGTGGAGAACAGGGACTTGGAGCCCAAACCAGGTTTATTCACAGGCTGTTCTGTTCCTGCCCCAGCCATTGATTTGCAGCAGTCAGGTTGCTCTGCCCAAGTGACGTTCTGTCTAATAAGTTTTGCTCGAAGCTGGAAATCCCAGAGGTGACCGAGCAGGCCAGGACGGTTGTATAAACACATTTTTATTTACGATAAAGTGATCTTTACATACTTCTGGATTAGACTGTGCATACCCCCCACTCTGGGCAATTCTTGTAAACTATACTCCTGTTTTGAATGTTAAACTTGTGTTTCTAAAGTTTAATTTTGAAATGTTGGGATTGTTCAGTTTATGTATTTGAACTACAATAAACCAACCCTTTTTATATATGGATTGTACAGGCCTAATCCCAATTTCTGTTGGATTTTGTTGGACTTGTGAATTTATGAGTAAAGCAAACGACTGAAGTGATACTGCCTACATTCTTGGCTGTGTTCGGCAGAACAGGACCTGTGGCACTGAGCAGTATGGAGTCAGCGTGTGGGCAAGGGGGGTGAGCAGAATGATTTTCAGTTCAGTTCTTTTGTCTGTTGCTTAAACATGAGCTGGCAGGGGCTTGCAGAGGCAATTTCTTCTGCTGCTTGTGTTTACATGTGTCTCTTGCTCTGAGAGGAGGGCTGGGGAAGGAGTCCCTTCTTCCCTCACTCTGACAAGTGATTGCTTGTCAGCAGTTGGTGGCCAGGGCCAGGACTTGCAGGCTGAGCATCAAGAGAGGGGTTGTTTGACAAAGATCGGGACAGTCTGGGGGGACTCGTGCTGCTGGCAGCAGAATGTGGTGCTCTGTGGAGCTCCTAGTGAGAGCGTACGCCCTAAAGTCAGGGCGAGTGTCCCCCCCCCGGTGTCTGCCCCTTCAGTTGCTGTGGGGGTACCCGAGCCCTCCGAAACTTGGGTTGGTCAATGCCTTTGCTGGGAGTAGAGTGGAGTAATGAGGATTGCAGCTGGGTAATGCCAAAAGTGTGAGACCCTGTGGGACATGCAGCTCCCACCCGGAAAGTAGAACCACAACTGGCCAGGGAGGCTTGCAGGGCTAGGGAAGCCCTGGCTGGGCTGTGGGACAGTCTCCCTGTGTGACAGCCAGGCCAGCTCATTCCGGGGCTCAGCTGCCAGTAGAGAGTCCCCTGCCTCCCCAGCACAGGCTGGGCACGGGGGGACCCCACTGCCCTCCTCACATCTGACATGGCCCATCTGCCCCTGCCAGGCAGCACTGCCCTCGTGTGTGGTCATGGTCGTGTCTGGGACACAGGTGGTGCCCAGAGCAGGACGCTGTGCTGGGAGCTCTGTCCCTGTGCCCACTCCCTGGCTCTGCCAGTAAATGGATTTCCTCTTGCTCAACACAGCCCAGCGGGAAGCTGTGTGTTTGTTATGGCTGGTTTAGAATATCGTGAACTTGTTCATTAAATAAGATGGCTATTAATTTTAATTGATCTGGTTTATGGAGACCAGATGTTCATAAAGATTTATTTATTTGCTTATTCTGTGGATAAAGCAATCGTGCCCACGTGCAGGGCTCCTGGCTGGGCGGTGCTGCTGGTGGACCATGGAGCTGGTCCCCCTGGCAGCCCCTTAGGCAGAGTCCCCTGTTTCCCTGGAGGTAGGGGGACAGCCCGTGTAATCCTCACCCAGAGAGAAGGCTGGGTTTAAGGGGTGCTTACAGCTTTCCTAGCACCATTCCTATTGCAGCCCAGGAGGTCCTGTGCCTGGCCCTGCCATCTGTGGCCAAGCACTCAGGGGCAGAGGTTAAATCCAAGCAAGCTCAAGAAAGGGAAAGAAACTCCACTTTTGAAAAAAGCTGAACTTAGTTCTGCCTTGTGCAGCAACCAGATCCAGCAAGCCAGAATCTGCTGCCCCCGATGGAGCAGAGCCAGGGCTGGGTTCCTGCTGTTCCAGTTGATTAAGGTCCTGCAGCTAATATGAAGGTAAATGAGTGTCTGAGGAACATCGCCCTGACCACGCAGTTCGTGCCCTGCAGCTGCTAATTAAGGGCTGCTGTTTGAATTCATCACCAGGAGCAGGCCAGAATTAGGGCAGGGACTGGGGAGGGTCCGGCAGCTCCTTCCAGGCCTGTTTCAAGTACCGAGGTTCATCCTGTGCAGTGGGGGACCTGCAAGTGCTCCCACTCCCACATTACACAGTGCCCCAGTGTCCCGCACCCTCAGAGGGACCCAGACTCCCCGGGGTCTTGGGGATCCCCTGGTCACCACTCATCAGCACGGCCCTGGCAGCCACCCTCAGCCCAGGAGCCTTCGGACACGGCAGAGCCGCCGTCCCCGATGCGCGAGAGGCACAACAGGCATCGACTCCACACAGACACGTTTGGGACAACTTTACTTCTGACACCGCAGCGCAGGCTTTCCTTACAGAACCAAAAAGGAGCGGTTTTCTTATAAAATGGTTCGTTTACTCTTGCTATTTTATTGTACCATTTCATTTTAAAAAAAGGTTACTCCTGAAAGCCATCCCTCGGAATAAATCCATAAGCCAGTGCACTTTGTTCTTCCCTTGGGATGGCTCCTCTGAAAGTGGCGCGCGGGGGGCCCCTGCCTCCAACCAGCTCCTGGTTTTCCGCGCAGTCCGTGAGCTCTGTGGGTGTGTAGCAGTTCCTTTCTCTGGTCGGGACACGCCGTCATCCTCCTGGTGCCCGCAGAGAGGCTGTCCCGGGGGACACCTGGCCCTCGGTGACTCGTGTCCGGTCCCTGAAGGCCTTGGGTGCTGGGGGTGCCAGCTGCCCCCACGGGAGGGACGGCAACAAGGTCACCCTTGTGGAGCCGCTGCCGAAGTGACGGTGTTGAATTTTGTAATCGATTTCATTTGCTTCTGGCTGCAGGAGCAGTTTTCAGATTTACAGAAAATCCAGTCAATCTTTTTTTTATTGAACAGTTGCTCAAGTAAAGAGAGACCTGACCGATCTGCAGAGTAGAAAGAGGCAGCCTCGCCATGCAAAGAGAAAGAGTTACTGGTTTTATTATTATTATCATTGTTATTATAATGTAGGACTGCAGACAGCCTCTCTCTGACACAGTCAGGGGCTAACAGCAATATACAGTTGGATTCTTTTTTAGGTCATAAATTAGCAACTTATACTTTAAAAAAATCGAATAAATAAATAAATTAATTTAAAAAGAGAGAAAAAGAGAGAAAGAGAGAGAGAGACAGAGAGAGAGAGAGAGAGAGAGAGAGAGAGAGAGAGAAAGACACAGTCAGTCACGACATGCAAGAGCTCACAACAAAACAAGAAAAATGACCAAAGCAAAGCCCAGAACTGCAGCAGAGCCCAGGGCTGGTTTGGTTTGCGATCAATGCAGGTCGGAAGCATCATTTATAAAGGTATTTCATATACCAAAGAAGGCACCACAGTATCTACAAAGCCAAATCCTCAGGAGGGTTCTGGGGGCTGGAGGGACAACCTGGCTGGAGCAGACACGTCTGGGGGTGCAGCACATACCCCCCCTTAAGCTTGTCCATTGCAAAACTGAACTTTTCCATTTTATGTTTGGTTTTGCTGTCTCTGTTGGTAAAACACAAAATAATTGTAATAAAAAGACGAATGTGGAAAATGGCAAAGGGAGGCAACATTCCGATCTTCAACACAACAGGTGGAATATTTCTGGAATTAGGTTTAAAGCAATTGGAGTGGGACCACTGCCACCAGAGCTGGCCAGAGCCCACGGTGTGTTACCCCGTCAGTCCCTTCCCCAGCTGACAGCCTCCTGCACATCACCTTGGGCCACTGCCACCCCAGCACTGCCTGGGGACATGCCTGGGGACACGTGACAGCCAGCCAGGCCTGACATCCTCCCACTGCCCTGCAAGAAGTCTCAGCTCTCCTGGTGTAAATCTGGTGTCTGGGGGATGCCCCCAGTGGCCCCTGGGCCAGGGTGCCCCAGTGCTCCTCTGCACAACCGCAATCTGCAGGGCAGGAACTGAACAAAGAACAGGAAGGAAAGAAAAGAAAGAAAAGAAAGAAAGAAAAGAAAGAAAGAAAAAAGAAAGAAAGAAAGAAAGAAAGAAAGAAAGAAA